>JAXGGA010023015.1:0-14093 GCA_038373865.1 Uloborus plumipes
AGATCTATAAATATTATTATCACAAAAACAAAAGTGAATGTGATTTTGATTGGTAAACTGTTGTGATTTGTTATGATTTTTTCGAGTGTTAATCTGTAAATTACTTGAAATATATGTTTCATTCATTATTTTTATTTTGTCATTATTTGACTTCTGTGTTGAATCAAAATTATCATAAAACATTAATTAAGCAATTTTTTCCATCTAGAAGAAGTTTATTAATGGTTCATTTTCAATTTATTTTAAATTTTGAAATTTTCTATCAAAAATAAATAAATAAATAATAGTAAGTATTTTGCAACAAAAAGTAGGATCATAGCTAGAAAAATTTTCTGGACGATGACTTGAAAATTGAAGAAATAATAATTATTTTATAAAATAAATAATTATTCTAAGAAAAATTATCTCAAATAAACCTGATTTCTTAGTTATTTTTTATGTATAATTTAGATGAGATATTATAATTGACTACAATTGTTGATAACTTAGAAATTAACAAAAACCCACTTTTGACAAAAACCCGGGTGGGTTTTTGTTGGTGGACCCGGCCAGAAAAACCCGGGCGGGTTTTTCTAGGCTGGGTCCACCTTTGCGAACCCTGACTGCGGCCACTAAGAGAGTAGCAACAGTTTATATATGAGGAGTTTTGGGCTACATTGTAGCACACGAGCAGCAGTAGGAGCACAGCCAACTTGTAAAGTGCACCTCTAAGTAATTTTTTTGGGTAAACATCTTATCTTCAACCAATTTCAACTATGTTTTAATTATGTGTTATTACTTTAATAAACAAGTCTAAAATGTTTTGTATCCTGGATTCTTTGAAGCTACAATACCACAGTAATATTTGATTTCATTTTTTAATCACTAACATGTTAATACATTTCTTAAAATAAGGATTGTTAAAAATCATCTCAATGCATACGATTTACAACACCTAGAAGTGGAGGGAAAGTGTCAAAATTAAAAATTTAGAGACAACATTAAAAAATAAAAAATCAATAACATAAATTCCAACTTTCTGTTTCTGAATATAGTTAAATCACAAGATTAAAGACTTTTTTTCTGAAATTATATTTTTATATTGATAAAAAGAATAATTTAAATAGTGACACAGCATATGGGACACTAAATTTGTTTAGCAGCAAATTCCTAATATATATTTAAGTCACTCAAGGAAAGCCATTTTCTATTAAAAATTAATACTCACTTTTGAGTTCCAGATGACACAGTGAAGTTTCTCAAAATTTCTCTCCACTCTTTGAACAAATTTAAGTACTCAAATTGATTAATGGTGTATTTATCTTCTTTCTAAAATATCACAAAATGAAAAAAATAAATAAACGAAATAACCAGAGAAAGTAATTCAAATAGCATTGTCAATATGTTAAAATGCTGCATATATACTCCAAAATATACATAACATACAGAAAAAACCTTCTTATATTTTTATTTGAGATTTAGTTTTTTAAATTTTCATTTTTAAAACTTTTATTTCATTTTCCCCCCTTTTAAAAATAGTACTTTCTCTTTCTGCAAGTGCTATTTTCTAATTTTAAAAGAAATCAGTTACAGATAAAATAGAAGGCAAGATAAAATCCATACTTGAGTTTTTTCCTCAGATTCTTTCACAAGCAAATGAGGGGCTCCAAGCACTCTAAAACCACTGACACCTTTTTCAAGCCAAAATCGCAAGGTATCCTAAAATATCAAACATAAAAACTAGTAGTAATGAATCATACAACCTATTAAAAATACAACTGTTCACAAAAAGCACAGAATTTAAATACTATACAATAGGGTGGTTCAAAAAAAATTTTTTTTTTGCTACGGACCAAGGCGCACGCTACTTTTTTACATTTATGTATGAGATCACTACCAAACCCAGATAATATAGACAAACTCGCGAACGCCGTTCGCAGAAAACTTTCGAAGTTTGCAGAACATTTTTGCATTTTGTTAAAAAAGTTATAAATTTAAGAAGTTTTCTATCTGAAATATGTCTTGATTTTGTTCATTGTGGGGCAGTAGCTTGTTACATACGAAACTGACACATTCATTAATCATGACGGATTGACAACCAACCTCATGGTAGAACCTGCACTTCATACAACTTGATATTTTTGTTGTTGGTAGCACTTTAGGATTCAGAAGCCCCTTTTTTTTTTGCAGAAAATTTTAAAGAAATTATTTAAGTTTGCAGACAGTTTTACATTTTATCTAAGTCTGATCACTACCCTAAAATTACAGCTCCCTACTCTTAATGGAAGATGGTGCTCAAGCACCCTTCATTTTTCCACTTTTTCGTAATTTTCACAATTTTTGAGTTTTTCAGACTAAAGAGACCATTTTTTTGGAAGAGATATTTTTTTTTCAATTACTCTCATTTTCCAACGCATAAATATTAGTTCAAACAATTGGAAAGTTTCTTAATCGTTTGAATCTATATAGCAACACCTTTGATACAATTGATTATTTAGTAGATTGCAGCATACAATGTAGATTGCAGTACAACTTGTCTACATGTTGTGCTATGATTTTCAAAACTTACGCTTGCCAAAATAGAGTTGTGAAAGAGCTGTGCAAAATGTTTATTATGTTTTTAAAGTAGTGGGATGCAGAGAAAAAAAAAAAGCAAGATTTAAAGTTTTAAACTAATAGTGATAACAGTATCACAAGAAGAATGAATTAAAATTATAAAAACTAATTGCACAAAATAAACAATTGCAGCTAGTCTGGCATAGAACTAATCTGAAATTTAGGCAAAGATATTTACTTCATGCTTACTGTGGCCATCATATTCCTCATAAGTTCTATTCTTTTTAATAACTTTAAAGCGAAAAAATGTTTGGCAAAGAATTAAAAAAAAAAAAAAAAAAAAAGAATGTTGCACATAGAACTTAAAAAATACTTTAACAAGTTTGAAGCTTCAACTGTGAGCGTTTTATAAATCTATAGATAAATCTATGATCAATCTTGCTATTTATAAAGAGATAATTGAGTTATTATTAGTCAAATAGGGAACCTATCTGAGAAAATCCAGTCTCTTATAGGCCTCAAAATATTTATGTTCCTATATAAGAAAGAGATTTTTCATTTAATCATGAGAGAAATAACCTAGGTACAACACTTTCTACAGTTTCAGCGCCTTTCTGTACAGTACAACAAATAAATTGAACACTAATAGATGCTCTATTTGCTATTAAAACTTCTGAGAATATCTGAACTTGGGGAAAAAAACCTTATAAGATACGAACGACCTGGAAATTGAAATAACAACTAGGACAGTTTTATTAAAGTATTTGTGACACCTTTCTGGTGAATTAATTAGTTTTGTCGTAGTTTTTCGTATACAATTCTAGTTGAAAGAAAAGCAAGTTATTATAAGAATGAAGATGTGAAATATAACAAGTGTAGTACAGAACAATCGGATTTTTTTCAAACATGAATATTAGAGATTTTTTTTCTAACATTCTTCGTCCTACGCCCCAACGAATGTAAAAAAAAATATCAATCACAGAATTAAAATAAAAAAATTTAAATAAATAAATAACAGTAAATAACGTTGCTGAGGAAAATGTTCAAATAATTCAAGAATTTAACAGAATTATTTTCAATAATGAGGACAATAAGCAGTTTCTTTTACCTGCTGTTGAAGAAAATTGAGTACTTATCCTTGCTGATACAGTAAAATATTCAATACTAAAAGTCTCTCTCTCTCAAAAAAAAAAAAAAAAAAATCTATATATTAATATATATAGAAAGTTGAATTGCATAGCAATAAGTTCAAATATTTTGGCTTTATTTAAAAACTTCTAGTAAATTTCAGTATAACAACACTGCTTGGCACAAAATGAACTTCAAATGTATCTGACACTATTTTTGCTGTTTCTTATGGAATATGCCCCACTAAATCCAAACATGATCTCAGTTTCCCCCCTCACGGTAATCACTTGAACATAACTGGAATGAATATAAATAATACTGAAAGATTCTTTACTAGTTAAATCTGCGGTGCGACTCATATGTAACATGCGATGTTTCCAAGATTTTAGAAAAAATTTTACAGCTTGAAAAATTTTTTGGACGTGGGAGTCATAGAAGCAGTCTAATATTATTGTGTTGCACAAAAAAAAAAATAAATTTAAAATTTTGAAGCTGGAAAAAATGAGTTGTTGATGAAATGTTAAATATATTACGGAGGGGGGGGGGGGTACCCCCATGAGTCTCCTAACTTGCGAAAAGTGTTTATGATTTTGAACTTTTTACCTCTCTAGCCCTATAGAAGAATGTTAATGGTAAATATACTGCTTCCTTCCCCTCCAAATAATATCTATGAAATTATCGAAATCTGATGAAAATAGGAGGGGAGGGGGGCGCTATTTTAGAAAAGTGGGAGGCAATGGGGGAAAAGGTGACCATATTAGGATTCAGGGGATCATTGAACATAAGAATCAGCAAAAATGATAGCAAAAACCCGGATTTTTTTTTTTTTGCCGCTCAACCGAAAAACGTTTGAAATTGACAAAAACGGGAAAACTGTTTGAGCTTTGAGCACCGTCTTTTTATTTAAGTAGGAGGTTGAAATTTTGGCAGTATATTAGGGTGGATAAAGGTAAAAAAATGAGCCACCGCCGTGACCTCTAGGACAAAACTTTTTTTTTACCATAGGTTTGTGAACCACCCTACTATACAATCACTTATTGCATGTGCAATTACTCATACAGAACATAAAACAAAAGAAAACTAACTCAACTAAATATTTTGAAAATAAACTTTAAAATGAGTTGGAAGACGTCAAAAGCCCTATTAACTATATTGAAAAGTCATAAATTAACTATATCAGCCACCACACTCAGTGCTGTTAGTGTAGTCGCGGGGCTAGGAATGGGTTGGAGAAATCAGGGGTCTGTCCAGGATTTTTCACAGGGTCCGTTTTTTGTGAAAAACTAAATAATTTTGTGAAAAATCAAATAATTTTGTAAAAATCAATTTTGAAAAAAAAAAAAAAAAATTGCAAAAAAAAATTTTTTTTCTTGAATTTAATAAAAAATAAAAATTAATTTCATTTATTTTCCTCTTAAAAAAGCGTATTAAACATCAAAAATGCGAAAAGTCTGATTTCTGTAGCGGATGCAAAGAGATTGCAGTTTTCAAAGTGATCATTCAAGTGACATCAAAAGCATAAAAACGGAACATAAAATAACTTTTTTTGGTGAATTTTTTTTTAAATTGCATTTTAAAGGTCGATGGTAAACATATTATTGATGCTTGTTAACACAATTAATGCAAAAATAAAATGGAACGGTCGTTTAGACTCATAAAAGAATTTTGCTTTAAATAATTTAAAATAGTGATCTGAGCAAAAAATAAAGCGAATTTTCAATTATTTGCCTCCTAATAAAGAGTAATTAGCTTGAAAAGTAAGTAAAATTCGATTTTCATATCGGATGCAGAGATCGCTTTTTTTCAAAATGAAAGCATATCAGAAATATAAAAACGGTTTTTAATAATTTATTAAAGTCAAAAATTTTAGAGCTACATTTCATCAGGTTTATATGATGAATGTCATTAATAATCACTGACATATTCGCCAAAATATCGGAGGAAAAAATACGGTAGGGAAACATAGCAAAACAAAAAATACCAGACTTCCAATATTAACAGACGCAAAAATACATTAATTCCTGAATATAACCAAAACACCACCCTTGTAAGCATTTTAAAAAAAAAAAAAAAAATGAAATAAAAAAAAAATTCTGCCAAAATAAGGTCAAAACATCGCACCAAAAACGTCAGATGGAGATAATTTTAATTTTAAATAGCTGATCGCTCTACCCAGAAGCAATCCCATTTTTTCTCTAACCCTAGCTATCTGTTTGTAGTTCCAAGTTCATTCCGCCGATAATTGCTATTATCATTATTTCCTTTATGTTTAAGTCCATCCCAGTGGTCGGAAGTAGCGCGCTACAAGTAGCGAAACTATTGTAGTAGCTACATTTTTTAGTAGTTTGTAGTGTAGCGCACTACTTTTTAACCTGTTAACCGGGGAATTAGCTATTACTCAACTCGTTTCACAATGGGGACTTTTTTTTCGCAGCGATAAGTAATATCACACCACAAATAATAATTCACATCTCAGTATGTAAATAATACAACACAATAATAAAAATATATAAAACACTGAAATGCACAATAAGAATATACGAAAAATTTCGTCATGCCCATTGCTGTAGGCTTTTATGTATGACGAAATATTTCGTCATACCCAGTTAACAGGTTAAAAAAAGTAGAGTAGTGAGTAGCGCGATACAAAAAAATAGTAGTTTGTAGCGATTTCTGGAAACTACTTTTAAATTAAAAAAAAATTAATAAACGAAAAAAAAATTTAAAAAAAAAGAGAATGAATTGAAAAAAAACAAGGTTTAATTAACTCTGACTGGTGCAAATCTTGCACGAGTACAGCAGCGGACGCAATGAGAAATAAGAATCATAAAAATATGAGCTGATCCTTAGATACATCATTTTGACGAAATACATTCTATCTGTTTGATGTCATTGGTTTATTTGGTATCATAATTTCCATATTCCTTCAAATAATTTTCACGTTCCTAAATATTCCCAGGCAAGAACTTAAAAAAAAAATTATGGTTGAATTCTTTCAATCATTTAAAATTTGAACCCTTTCTTGTGACGAATATTCGTAAAAATTGCAAAAAAGTCTATAAAGGACAAATTTTAGCAAAAAAAAAAAAAAAAAAAAAAAGGAACAAAAAGGAAAAGTAAAAAATAATTCAAAAAACAATTCTCAGTTCTATTCCATATTCAAATGAATTAATTTATTAATGTAAACCACTTTTTGAATGTTTTCGGTCAATCCTCAAACGGTATATGCTGTTTATTTATTTATTTTTTAAAAAGTAGCGAAGTAGCGACTACAATTCAAAAGTAGTTTGTAGTCGCTACATTTCAAAAAAAGTAGTTGTAGTTGTAGTTAACTACATTTACAACGAAGTAGTTGTAGTTGTAGCTCGCTACAAAAGAAATGTAGTTTTTCCAACCACTGGTCCATCCATTGAGGGAGAAAAATCCTATCCATAACAGCAACATCGCAGCAAGCCGCTTTGATTTGCATATGATAAAACAAACAAGCAGAACCATTAAAGCAAAACAACTATCTTTTTTTTTAGTTGTTAATTTCTTTAAAAGAAACCAACAAAAGTGCTACATTTTACACTAAAGATTTTTTGCTTGCCCGAGCATCCATGGAGCATCCATCGAGCATCCATGGAGCATCCATCGAGCATCCATCGAGCATCCATCGCAGGGCAGGCAGGAGGACAGGCAGGAAGTGCCGACAGAAAAGGTCCAAAGGTTATGGGCTTTTACACAGAAATATGCTATGCATTATTTTGATTTCAGATTTGCTTTTTGAATGAATAATGTGTGAAATGTACGTTTGTTTGATCATCACTTTGTGAAGAGTCCGTTTCGCTTGAACGTATTTTTGTGAAGGGTCCGTTTTGCTCGATAGTATTTTTGTGAAGGGTCCGTTTTGCTTGATCGTATTTTTGTGAAGGGTCCGTTAATGGACCCGAATTTCCTCTGGCCAGACCCCTGGAAATGTACCCAGGGTAGTTTTCAAGAGGAGCAATGCAGCAGGACAAGTGTTTTTCAAACAAGTGTGAGCAAGGCTTTTTCTTTAATAGACCTGATTGACAAGGGATTTTTTTTTTTTTTTTGGAAAATTATGGATCTATTCCTAATATATCAGAGCTTCCCCCAGGATTGGGCGGGAGGGACTGCCCTTTGATACTTAGAATGCGCCCAATTTGCCATTTTACCAGTAAAATGGTGCCCTAGTTGCCTCTTTGTTTATGAAGTAGCGCCCTTTTGATTCAAGAGAGCTACTATGAAAAGGTACCAACCAGTTTCAACTTCCCCTGGTTATCCTACGATGATGTTTTCAAAGTGAAAATAACGAACATTCCATTATTTCCCTTGCTAAAAATACATTTAGCTGTTGCATGTGTACTACTAAATTCAAATGCAGAAGTTGAGAGAATATTTTCTCAAGTTAAATTAGTGTTGACTGATAAAAGGTCAAGTTTAAAAATGGAGCATGTTAACCAGCTAATGCTGATTAAATTAAATGGCAACGTGAACCGAGGCAAGGGCGTATTTAAGGGGGGGGGGGCCGAGGGGCCTGGGCCCCCCCGAAATCGAGAAAGATTTTTTCAAAAGTAGGTGTTCAGCTTGTGTTTGCTCAAAAAAAAAAAAAAAAAAATCCTTAAGAAAAAAAAACCCACTCTCTATTAACATTGTTTTCAAAGGTGTATACAAGGGGGTCTTTCCCTTCTATCCCCCCCCCCCCCCCCGAAAAGCTTGTATTTTTCTTTTTTTTTTTCTTTTTTTTTGTAAAGGTAGTTATTATTCGGTTTCAGTTTACTCTTAAATTATTTACATACTTTTAGCTTGAAATGCATAAATAAATAAAAAAGTATTAGATGGCACCAGGCAGTGGTGCAACTCAAGAGGATCAGGGAGCCCTTGCGCTTTACTCAAGAGAAAAAAGAACGTGTCGTGGGAAAATAAATATATTTCAATTAGAAAACGCCTGGAAAAAATCCTAATCATTTTGAACAGAAATTTTTAAATGAAAAATATTCAACACATGTAGATTATTAGTCAGCAAATTACGTTTCTCTCTTTCTTCTCATTCCCTCTTTTTTTCTAGTCAGTCAGGAAATAAGAGTCTTTAAACTACTCTACTTTATGCTACACTCAATAAATTTAAAATAAAGTGTATAATTATTCCTCCCCAGCAAGAAGTTTAAAATAAAGTGTAAGTACACCTCCCAGCAAGAAATTTAAAATAAAATGCACTCATTTACGGTTTTTGTTTTTTCACAAATAATTTCCAAGCTTTCAGCTGAAAAAAAAAAAAAAAAATCGAAAAAAGGTCCCAAGCCGGCCGAGCAAGAAAGGGCATGTAATTTTCAATCTCTTTAAGAGTGGTGAAATTAAAGAATAGAGTGCTTGTCAGTGGCGGGTTTAGGGTAGGAAGTCGAGGCCCGTATATCCGCCAAGCATGAATTCAAAGAAGGCTCATGACCCCCCTTAAAAAGTCCAAAGAGATCTTAAAATTTCGCTTTTACAACGTGTAATTTAATTGCAGTTTCAAGACTTCAATACCCAAAAATTTTCGGAAGAGAGTTCTTTTCCCGCTTCTTCTTCAATACCTTGGTCAAACATTGTCTCAAATGGCATTTTAGAGATTTAAAATTCAAACAATTAACGGTAGTTGATATCCCCCTCACTTTTCTATAGTCTTTAGCTCTAAAATGTGTTTTTAGAAAAGAGAGAGCTCCCGCATTACAGTCTATGCTCAGAAATTTCCGGAAGAGTCCCTAAATCATTAAAATTATCCTAAATATTGTCAGACAAAGCCTAAAAGCAGTTGTTCCTATCAAGAATCATGGCGTAAGCAGCACTATTGAATTATTTTTAAGGGGCGTTTTTAAAAGTTTTTGTTTTCGTTTTCTTTCACGTGTGGCTCTCGTTTTTAGAGGGATCTTCGTGGAATTCTTGGATGATAAGTTTGTGCTCTTGGGGGTAATGGGCACCTCTGCTAAAAGTAAAGTTTTAAACCTTCAGTTTCAAAAAATAGAGCCTAAAATTGCATTCTTGAAGCTTCAATGCCGCAAAATTTCGGGGCACAGTGCTCGAATCCTGCCTCTTCTCTTGACGGTATTAAAGACAACCTAAATAAAAATGTTTTTAAAACATTAACTTCGAAACATTTCGGGAGAGAGTCCTTGATAACGTTACTATCAAAGATGGTCTAAAGTAAAGATGGCTTAAGGTTTCAATTAAAAAAAATTTCGGAGGGATATCCCTAACCACTATTTGTCCCTTAACGTCTCCAAAGAGAACGCGAAATTGCGCATCTTTACATCGAAAATCTTTCAGGGGAGGGTCTTTGAACTTTTACTTCCCAAAGATATCTTGAATGAGACTTCAGTTGAAAAAAAAAACTCATTTTCTTTTCTTTTACTCTATCACCCTAGTAGCACAAAAATATAGTTCGACGCGGTTCCTACGTAGTTCGACGTTTTGAATCCCGAATTATAATGGATCGCATGAAGAAATATGTCCTGAGTTGTGCTTCAGTGTCAAAATATTTCAGGAGAGATACCCCGAGTCTTCTCAATTCCTTTAACGTCACTAAAGATAGCCTGAAATTGCGTGTTTAGAATTTAAGTTCCAGTAAGTTTCCCAGAGGAGTCTTGATCCTCCAACATCAAAGGTAGCATAAATAATTTCAATTTTGAAAAAAGTTTTAGAAGGAACCTAAAACTTCATAATTTCCTATCTTTTCCAAAAATTACAATATTTTAATTGAAAATTTCTACCTGTCTTACAGTAATAGAAAAAAAAGGGAAGTTGGGGGGGGGGGGGGGGGGGGCTAAGCTTGATTCAGGGCGAGGACTGCTGACGGTCTTCGAAAAAGGTGAGAAAGGTGACAAATTTTAAAACAAAGGTGACTAAAAAGTGACAGAAAAGTAACTAAAAGGTGACCAAAAGTAATTTGTTAAGAATTCAAAAAGAAGAAAACGGTTATCCTTTTTTGTGACTTTTGCCAAAATAGCCTCTACATACTATTTTAAAAGACTTAGATTCTGAACATGAATATGATAGCACTGAAAGTAACAAAATAAACTGTTTTAGGACATATTTAAAAAAAAACTTTCAGTGTAAACTCTATGCTATGTTCAAAGATTTTTCTTTAAAATCAATAGTTTAGTCAACAGTGCAGCATAGCTAGTAACAAAGGCACTAGGATGCTTGGGTATATAAATACAGTCAATTCGCGATAACTCGAAGTCCGATAACTCGAATATTACTATAACTCGAATTTCTTATTAGGTCCCGACCCTTTGTCTTCAATTCCATGTTAATTTTTCTCCATATCTCGAAGTTTACTTCCCTTAACTCGAAGTTTTTTTGAGGTGGCTAAAGATTTAATAGTTAACAAGCAGAAAAAACTTTCAAGTAAGAGCATGAAATTTTATTTGTTCTTCTCTTGTGATTCGTTCAGGTTAAACCTGAAGTCAAAAGAAGATCTGTTGAAGCAATATGCAATAGAGAAACAGCACTTGTGGTGACTCTTGCTGTATTGCTTGAACTTATTGCTTCTATAAGGAATTTAATTTCCAAAAGTTGTTTTAAATTTAAAACAAACGACTTTTAAAGCAGTTGATCAAGAAAATTTCTTTAATATGAATGTAAGAAATGTGATTAAAACACTGAGGTTTGCAACGAAGAGGAAGGAACCATGGAGGAAAATGAATATGCTGTCAAAGAAGAACGATATGTGAAAAAGCTATGACATTTACCGTTTTTTAAATTACAAAACTGCTCAATGCAGCTTAAAATGACGGATTATCCCACAAGAATGAAATATGTATAAAAATTAAGATTTCTTTTTTTTTCTTAACGTTTTAGTTCAAGTAGTGTACATTTTAATTGATTTAACTTGTCAGGAATCTATACATTAATTGAATACTCCAAGTTTTCGTTATTAATATGTTGGAAATCGAAACTAATGATAAGTCGAACTTCCGATAAGTCGAAGTTTTTTTTCGGTCCCTTCAAATTCGAGTTATCGAGAATTGACTGTAGATCTAGTTGAAACAAATCTAAGAAGGTTCTTCTGCCTTTATATAGAAGTTTGGTAAGACTTCATTTAGAGTATGCGGTTCAGTTTTGGTCTCCTTATCTTAAGAAAGATATTAATTTATTGGAAAGGGTACAAAGGAGGGCTACAAGGTTAGTGAATGGATTTTCTCATTTAGACTATGATTCCAGACTTAGAATGCTTAACATGTATAGTCTTGAGCAAAGGAGAACCAGAGGGGACATGATTCAGTTGTTTAAATTTATCAAAATGAAAGATGTTATAGGGTTAAATTTTTGCAGGACAAGGGGTCATTGTTATAAGCTGTTTAAATCTCAGGCTAACCTGGAAATTCGGAAAAATTACTATTTTAGCAGAGTAGTGGGAACTTGGAATAGTTTACCGGAAGAGGTGGTAAGGAGCAAGGGAGTAGATAGTTTTAAGAGGCAGGGTTGCAAAAACCCACCTACCCAAAAAAAACCACCCGGGTTTTTTTGGGTAAAACCCACTTTAAAAAACCCAATAAAACCCGCACAAAAGCGGGTTTTATTGGGTTTTTTAAAATTAGTGAGGTTTTTTTTCATATTCAGCATTTTTTATATTAGATTTTATTCATTGTATTTAAAAAAGTTACCCTACCTATTGAAACTTATACGTCTACCCATGAAATGTATATATAAAACACTAAGGCAATTTCTTTTCTGCCGATGCTAACAATTGTTTTGTTTACAGTTGGCAATTGCCTCAAGTAATATTACAGGAAAAGAAGATAATGTTACAAAATACATTTTAAAATGTTACATCTTCATCCTAATAACTACGAGAATTGAGCACAAATTATTACTAAATATCGTTACATTTCATTATTTTTTTTTCTACATTTATCTATGATGTAACTTGGGTGGTGGTGGCATAATAAAAAGTGTAAACTAATCCTTTAAAGTAATTTTCAAATGTTTTTTGTTACTTTGTCTTTTATGATGATTTATTAACATTATTTAAATGCAAATTAATTGCATATTAAATTAATTAAGACAAATAAAAATCAGCATTCTGAACTAATTCTTTTTTAAACATAGAAATCCCCCCCACCTCCACCTTTTCCTTTTTCAACAAGCAAAAGAAACAATAAATCTCCCATCGAACCCAATAAAACACTAAAAACCCAATAAAACCCTAAAAAACCCAATAAAACCCGCCCGGGTTGGGTTTTTTGAAAAAAACCCGGGTTTTTTGCAACACTGTTAAGAGGGCCATTGATCTTCATTGGGGTCTATAATTTGACTAGGACCAGCCCAGTTGGGCCCAGAGGCTGTTGCTGGTCGTCACATTTGTATTGTATTTGTAATTAAATTAACACCTGAAATTATGAAGTAAAGATAATGACAATGTATTTAATGAACATTTTTTTTTCATATTTTTAATAGCTCATTGCAAAATTATCTGCATTCTTTTTCTTGTTTCTTTGTCAATACAAAGCATAAATGTTCACTAAAAAGTATTGACAACAGAGAATGAGTGAGAAAATAAAATTTGAAAATCAGAAATTTTAATCGAAGCAAAATGATAACTTACAAGGTGAAAATAAAATAATATTGAAGTATAAAACTGAAGATATTATTTCATATGAATAAAAGTGTAATGTCTTTTGTTTGGGAGGTGGGGGGGAGGAGTGTTCTGAAAATATACAACGGCACATGTCCCATACTGAAGAGAGAAAACTTTTATATCATATTTTAAGTCTTGTGAGCACTGTGCTGTGAAAATGTTTTTTTTTCTTTTTAATTTTACCAAATCCTTACATACATCAGCAAAATTTCATGTTAAACTTATAAAAAATTTCTTTCCAATGCATTAGTAATTTATTTTTGCTGTGAGAGCTACAAAAAGTAATTTTAAATGAAGTTATTAAAAAATCATAATAACTAATGTTATTACAAAAAAGTTAAAAAAATATGTAAAACATTTACAGGATACAGAAAAATTGAGACCTTACACATGACAAGCAATAATAGTTTTAAAAATTTAACTCAAACAGTAGAGAATTTTAAAATTCATAAAAAAAAATTACACAATTTTCTGCAGAGCGAAATATAAAGAATCCTCCAACAGAAAATATTCATTTATTTCATTAAAAAGCGATTTCCAATGTTGGCGGTTCATTTCTGAATTTCTACCAGTCGTGGAAGGCATAGCAACGGTTCGTCAACTCATATGTCACAGCGAGCTATCGCTTAGCAAGATTGCTTAGCAACGATATTGAAATTTTGAAACTTGACATTATTTTTTTTAACTGAGAGACCTATAAAGAATAGTAATAAAAATAGTATGTAGATTTGTGTAAATGCAGATTTGTAATGTGGAGAGGGAGCACACATTAGAGGTCAAGACATTGAAAAACTGATGCCCTTAAAAC
>JAXGGA010023016.1:0-14091 GCA_038373865.1 Uloborus plumipes
ACAGCGGGAGGCAATTGTTTGTGTAAGCTTTTGATTGCTATTAGGAAAAGAGTAACGCTCAAAACACTTCCTTGAGGTGCACCTTCTTCTTGGATGAAGGTATCCGACAAGACAGATTTGACACGTACACGAAAAGATCGATGTTTAAGAAAATTGAAGATAAAGAGAGGTAGGTTACCTCGCAACTCATACTCGTGAAGAGTTTTGAGGATCCCATATCTCCAGGTACGGTCATATGCCTTTTCAATGTCGAAGAATACGCTCACAAGATGCTTTCGTTTAAGAAATGCTTCTCTGATTGATGTTTCAAGAAGCAACAAGTTGTCAATTGTGCTCCTGTTGCGTCTGAATCCACTTTGGAAGGGAGCTAACAGTTGGTTTGCCTCCAGAATGAAAATCAGTCTGGCGTTAACCATCCGCTCCATCAATTTACAGAGGCAACTTGTAAGAGCTGTGGCGTTGCCAACACCCGCTAGGTGGCGCACAGAGATACCGCGCGAGAGAAAGAAAAGCATGAGAGGTCACGCGGACGCAAAGCAGCGCGCATCTCCGAATTCCATTTTTGCTAATTTAATTTCTGGTCGCTCATGTTGGATCTTGTACTAAAACTGCTCTTGTAAATAAATGTAAATAAATCGATGTAAATATTTCCCGATTGTGATATATTCCACAACTGGTGACCCGGACTGAACATGACCGAACTTGAGCTATTGCAAAACCAACTCGCCGCGCTGCAATCCACCATGCAACAACAGCAAGACCAGATTCAACGGTACGAGCAGCAAACAGCTCCGCCAAATGAAGGAACTACGGCCAACGCCGCCGACGCTTCCGTGTGCCGAGTTACCGCGAAGCTGCCCCCTTTCTGGCCAGAGAAACCCGCAGTTTGGTTCGCGCAAGTTGAATCTCAATTTGTGCTCGCAAACATTACGCAAGACGCAACGAAATTCCACCACGTCGTAGCCAACCTGGACAGCCGCTACGCATCAGAGGTGGATGACATCATCATAAACCCTCCAGCTTCAGAGATGTATAACCACCTTAAAAAGGAGCTGATTCGCCGGCTGTCGATTTCAGAGGAGCAACGCATACGTCAGCTTCTCGGACGGGAAGAGCTAGGCGATAGGAAACCCTCCCAATTCCTTCGCCATTTAAAATCTCTTGCCGGCACCATGGAGATACAAGAGACCCTACTACGCTCCCTATGGCTACATCGACTTCCCCCCCACGTGCAGGCTATTCTTCAAGCACAAGTTTCTCTCCCGGCTGACGTCATGGCTGAAACAGCAGACAGGATCTTGGAAGTTCCCCTCGCACCCCTGCCAAACACAGTTCACGAGCTCCACCCCTCTTCAACCCCCACATCCGGAATCTCCGCTCTGTCCGAACAAGTACATCAATTGTCAGTACAAGTCGCCGAGCTGAAAACCAGTTTCCAGTCTTCGGATCGCAGCAGATCAAAGTCACGCCAACCTCGGAGCTATCGAAATTTCCCCGCTCGTCATTCTCCCGACCCAGCATCACGCCAACCTCGAAGCTATCGAAATTTCCCCGCTCGTCATTCTCCCGACCCAGCATCACGCCAACTTCCAAGCAATCGAAATTTCCCCGCTCATCATTCTCCCGACCCAGCAATCTGCTATTACCACCAGCGTTTTCGGGAGAAGGCTCGCCGGTGCACACAGCCATGCGCCTTTCAGGGAAACTTCAGTGGCAGCCCTTAGTGGCGACTACAAGCTGCCAATCAAACGGAAGTCGCCTACTTGTTACGGATCGCCTCACCAAACAGAGATACCTTATCGACACCGGAAGTGACCTTTGTGTTTACCCCGCTTCTCTTGTGTCATCGCGAACACCGGACCCCAACTTTCGCCTGTGTGCAGCTAATGATTCGTCAATTAACACATATGGAACAGTGACGCTGCAATTAGACTTCAACCTGCGCAGGAGTTTTTCCTGGCGATTCGTGGTGGCAGACGTTTCCCTTCCAATCATCGGCTCAGACTTTCTAGCTTATTATCATTTGCTACCGGACTGTCGTTATAAGCGCTTAATCGACGGCATCACTGGATTTTCCACTTCTGGCCAACCTTTAAATTCTGCACAGCCGAGCGTGAAGCTTCTTCAGGGTGATTTTAACAATTTTCATACAATCTTAAAAGAATTCCCCGACCTAATTCGACCAGCCGGAACTATACGTGAAGTCCGGCACTCTACTATGCACTTCATCCGTACCACCCCCGGACCTCCAGTGTCCTGTCGCCCACGTCGTCTTGCTCCTGACCGTTTTAAAATTGCCAAAGCCGAGTTCGACGCAATGGTGAAAGAAGGCACTGCTCGCCGTTCGGAAGGACCTTGGGCTTCTCCGCTGCACCTCGTTCCTAAGAAGTCGGATGGCTGGCGCCCCTGCGGAGACTACCGACTACTGAACAGCCGCACTATCCCGGACCGTTATCCGGTGCGTCATATCCACGATTTTTCTCATCACATCAGAGGGTGTACTACATTTTCTGTCATCGACCTGGTAAAAGCATACACCCAAATTCCTGTGAACCCTGAGGACATCCCCAAGACAGCTATTATAACGCCCTTCGGTCTGTATGAATTTCCATTCATGAGTTTCGGTTTACGAAACGCCGGACAAACGTTCCAACGCTTCATCGATGAAGTTCTGCAAGGGTTAGACTTCTGCTTCCCTTACATTGACGACATATTGGTATTTTCGCAGTCAGCGAAGGAACACGAGCAACACCTCCGCACTCTATTCCGGCGCCTCTCCGACCGGGGACTTCTCATCAACACCTCGAAAACCGTTCTAGGAGAAAACACCGTGACATTTTTAGGGTACGAAATTTCAGCCGAAGGTACTCGTCCTTTGCCTGACAGAATAACATCCCTTCAAAACTTCCCGTTACCCAAGTCTTCTCGTGATCTCCGCCGATTCCTCGGGATGATCAACTTCTACAGAAGGTTCCTGCCTTCCGCCGCATCCCACCAAGCATCGCTCCATGAAGCTCTCTCTGGACTGAGAGGCTCTCAACCTGTTCCCTGGACCCCACAGCTGGAGAAAGCGTTTTCTGATTGCAAAAACGCTCTTGGCAAAGCAACGCTTCTCACACACCCCGTTCCCGGAGCTCCGCTCGGACTATTTACTGATGCATCGAACCTCTCCGTGGGAGCAGCACTGATGCAGTTCACGAACAACTCCTGGCAGCCACTGGCATTTTACTCAAAAAAGCTGACGACCAAACAATCGGAATGGCCAGCTTACTATCGTGAACTACTTGCAATTTACAATGCTGTGCAACACTTCCGACACATTCTGGAAGCCCAGCATTGTACAATTTACACAGACCACCAACCAATCACTTTTGCGTTCCAACAAAAACGCGAAAAATTGCCGCCCATCCAGCTGAATCAGCTATCCTTCATCGGCCAATTCACGACGGACATCCAGCACGTCAGCGGAGCTGAGAATGTCGTAGCAGACGCACTTTCCCGTGTCGCCGCTCTGTCAGCTGCTCCCGTCGACCTCAAAGATCTTGCGAAAGCACAGGAATCGGATCCCGAACTACAGTCTCTGATGAAGGAAGACTCCTCTCTACAATTGGAGAAAATCGTGATTCCAGGATCCAACTTGACAATAATCTGCGACATATCAACAGGGAAACCGAGGCCCTTCGTGCCCAAAGACCTTCGGCGCCAGGTGTATCACTCTCTGCATGGACTCAGCCACCCCGGAGCAAGGATCACTGCCAGGCTGGTTTCCACCCGTTTTGTTTGGCCCCGAGTACAGAGCGATTGTCGTGCCTGGACCCGTTCCTGCCTCAACTGCCAGCGATCCAAAGTCACTCGACACACGACAGCCCCAATAGAGCACTTTTCACCTTCCCCAGTCAGGTTTAGACACGTCCACATCGACATCATCGGGCCCCTCCCCATTGCCAAGTCTTTCCGCTACTGCCTCACTGCGACGGACCGATTTACACGTTGGACGGAGGTGTGGCCTCTGGAGGGCATCACCGCTGAGGAAGTGGCAAACGCCTTTTTCAACGGGTGGATATCCCGCTTCGGTTGCCCAGAAATTGTCACCACCGATCAAGGCCGCCAGTTCGAGTCGCAACTTTTCCACTACCTTGGCACCCAGTCTGGTTTCAAACGATCTAGAACCTCAAGCTACCATCCAATCGCTAACGGGATGATCGAAAGATTCCACCGGCAGCTAAAGGCGTCTCTGATGTGCCACCCCGACTCCTCCTGGCTAGAAGCTCTCCCAGTAGTGCTCCTCGGCATCCGGAGCGCCGTGAAAGAAGATTTGGGAACATCTCCCGCGGAGCTTGTCTACGGAGAACCTCTTCGCCTGCCTGGGGAGTTGATTGCCCCGACCACGACGGAAGACTCTTCCATGGATCCATCATCGCTCGTGGATAGACTCAGAAGTCATATGGCCAGACTGCGCCCCATACCAGCCACTCGGCACTCCAAGATCACTCCCTTCGTGTTCAAGGACCTTGACAAATGTTCGCACGTAATGTTGCGGGACGACACGATGCGCGGGGCTCTGAAGCCACCTTATTCCGGGCCCCACCGCGTTGTGCAACGCCACGGGAAAACGATTTCCATCCGCATCGGGACAAAGGTCGTCAGGGTTAGCCTGGACAGGGTGAAGCCCGGCTACACAATGGACGACGAAGGCCGTGCACCGTCCACCGTTTCCCAACCCCCTGGCTCCACCTCAAAGCCCGAACCAAAAATACTGCCCGAACCTTCCGGCGGTGTGATTACTCGTTCCGGACGTCGTGTCCGCTTTCGGGACATCTTCCAAGCTGGGCTAATTCACTACCCAGGGGGGTGATGTGGCGTTGCCAACACCCGCTAGGTGGCGCACAGAGATACCGCGCGAGAGAAAGAAAAGCATGAGAGGTCACGCGGACGCAAAGCAGCGCGCATCTCCGAATTCCATTTTTGCTAATTTAATTTCTGGTCGCTCATGTTGGATCTTGTACTAAAACTGCTCTTGTAAATAAATGTAAATAAATCGATGTAAATATTTCCCGATTGTGATATATTCCACATATAGCTATAGGCCTATAGCTTTCGGGTTTGTTGGGTGGTTTATTCGGTTTTAATAATGGTATAATTGTTGCTTGAGTCCTGGTTGTTGGAAAACTTTGTTCAGTCCAAATTCTATTAAAAAGATATAGTATATTTGCTAGAGAGGTTTTACTCAAATTTTTCAACATGATATTATGTATTTCGTCCGGTCTAGGCGAAGTATTACCAGTTTTTTTCAAAGCTGTAATGAGTTCTTTAAAAGTAAAATTATGATTATATGAATTTAAAAGATTTGATTTAAAATTAAGGATTTTTTGTTCCTTAAGGGATTTTAAAGCTAAAAACTTTGGGCTATAATTGCCTGCCCTTGAGACTTCTGCCAAATGAGTCCCCAAGCAGTCGGCCACCTCTTTGAAGTCAGATACTGTTTGACCATTTTTTTCAAGAATGGGAGCACAAGATGTTTGGTAACTACCAGCTATTTTTTTAATTTTACCCCAAACTGTCTTAGATGGGGTGGACGTCGTGATTGTGCTGACATATGTTTGCCACTACTCCCGCTGGCTTTTTCGTCGTATCTTTCGAGCTTCAGCACGAGCTCGTTTAAGCGCTACTAAATTTGGCGTGGTCGGATAGCGACGAAATGTGCTCCACGCTTTTTTTTGTTTTTTATGAGCTGTTTTACATTCTGTGTTCCACCAAGGCTTAGGGAATTTGACTCTTCCTTTCGTGGTTTTTGGAATCGCAGCGTTTGCTGCTGTTAGGATTGTGTCAGTTACTCTACTTACCGCTTCATCAATGTCGATATTAATTACCATCTCCGGTGTTATTTCTGCCAATTGCGTAAATGCTGCCCAGTCAGCTTGATCAAAACGCAGTCGGGCTTGCTGCTGCTGATAGCTACAGCGTCCAGTGAAGGTGATCTTAACTGGAAAGTGTCCACTGGTATAGAAGCCACCTTCAACCTGAAAATCCCAAAGTGGCAGAAGAGAAGGTGAACAAATTGCCAGATCGATGGCATGGTAAGTCTGCGTTGGTAGATGGAAATAAGTACTGTCACCGGTGTTAAGAACGCAAAGATCGTTGTCATTTATTAAACCTTCTATGATTAAACCTCTACTATTGGAGTCTGGACTCCCCCATAGAGGATTATGGCCATTGAAATCCCCCAAGATAAAAAACGGGGGAGGAAGTTCATCTATCAATGTCTGCAATTCCACACTTCTCAAGTCATAAGAAGGTGGAATATATACAGAACAGACCGTGACCAGCGAGTGAAGGTGTATACGCGCAGCTACTGCCTGGAGGGACGTGTTGATATTGAGCTGGCTAGGTGCATAATCATTAGAGATTAGCATCGCCACTCCACCACAACGACGGTCTCCTGTCAAGCAGTCCTTGCGGTATATTTCAAAACCCTTCAACCTCGGATTATCAGCAGGCGACAGGAATGTTTCCTGCAGACAGAAAATGGCCGGTTGGTGACATTCAACAAGATCTTTGACGTCCGTGACGTTACGCGAGTAACTCTGACAGTTCCAAGATAGAATTCTCAGGGCCATGGAGAGAAAAAAGAGGAAAAACGGCCAAAGAAATGAACAGCTCATGAGGCTAGGGCCTCTGTCCATCCTTCATCATCGGATGGCGGAAGTTCTTTAAATTCGACGTCATCTTCCTCGTGAGGGGGGGACAACTTTCTCAGGCGGAGATTTATTTAATATTGTATTTTTGCTATAAAGCAAGAAGTCTTCTTTCTTAAAATTAAAGAATTTCGGAGGCCTCTGTTTCGAGGTGGCTCCAATTTTTGCGCGTGCTTGTATAATTTTCTTTTTTGCAGTACATTTTTTAGAATTTTGTACACTTTGTGCACTTTTATTAATAGAGTCAGCAGGTTTTACATTTGTTTTTTGAGTTTGTTTATTTTCATTTACTTTTTTCGGCGTAGAGTGCGCGATATTTGAATCTTTACCATCTGATTTGGGTGCGGTATTTAGTTTGACATTAGTTGGCGTTTCAGTAACTGTTTGTGTACTCGTGGTTTTAAAGACTTTCTTTACTGCAGCAGCATAAGATACTCCAAGAGTGGGTGACCTGGATTCAACAATTTTACGAGCATCTGGGTAAGATATCTTTTTAGTAATTTTGATGACCTGTATCTCTTTTTCTGTGATCCATTTAGAGCATTTTCTTGAGTAAGATGGATGATCTGCCTTACAGTTAACACATTTAAAGTCTTTTTTACAGTCATTGCTATCGTGATCATGTTCTCCACATCTGGCACAGGTGCTTATTCCGCGGCACGAGATCTTTGAGTGCCCGAAACGCTGACATTTAAAGCATCGAAGTGGGTTCGGTATGTATGGACGGACCGGACAAGACAGATAACCTGCTTTGACCCGAAGAGGAAGATCAGGGGTATTAAAAGTAAGGATAATATGCTTAGTGTTAACCATTTTGCCGTCACGCTTAATGATTATCCTTTTTACTCCACTGACATGTTGATCTTGCCGTTCTTCTAAGATCTCATTCTCTGATGTGAAGAGAAGGTCAGGTTCGGAAATAATACCTCGTGAGAAATTTAAGGTTGAATGCTCTGATACTGTAATCAAAAAAGGACCTATTTGTTTTGCAGATTTTAATGTTTTAATTTGTTTCGGGTCTTTTATTTCAAGTAATAGTTCACCGCTACGCAATTTTTTGACGGAATGAAATTCTCCAATTAGATGAATTAATGCTTTGTTGATTTTGAATGGGGATACTGCAGTAAAATTTGACTCATTGCGTTTGATTATGAAAAATTTCGGATTACTTGATATCACATTCTGACGCTCCCCACAAGGGGGAGAAGAGTTTTTATTTTCAGAATCCACAATTGGACCGGAGAACTGGGGGGGAAAAGTGGGGTCGAGCCCCTGCGTAGCCCCTCTACACAGGGGTAAGGCTGCATACGACAGGGTTCGCCAGCTAGCCCTGAAGCCTCCCGTATGAGATACCGCTAAGCCCCGGTACCACGCAGCCATCGGCACGGTTGACACACCTGTCGCTGAACCTTGGCTTGGGCTTCGTTCCGAAATTTGGTAAGTGTGGTGAGGGAAGGAGGGAGAAAAAATCCCTACCCGCCGAACTTCGGTTTGAGCAACTGGGGGTCACTACTCCGCCAAGAGCTCGCCCCAAACACACCACACCGCAAGCCCCCTCCCCACCACGGCAAGGTAAACGGACAACGGGGGGGGGGTAAAACTTTTGAAGTTGAAGGCTGCATAAAACTGAAATTTCAAACAATTTCAATCATCGGAAGGAAACGCGATTTCAGTTAGTTAATAATGATGTCCAATGATCGATAAAATGTTCTTTTTGAACTAACTTCCGGATCTTGGAGACTCTCATCCCCCCCCCCGTTGTCCGTTTACCTTGTTGTGGTGGGGGGGGGGGGCTTGCGGTGTGGTGTGTCCGGGGCGAGCTCTTGGCGGAGTAGTGACCCCCAGTTGCTCAAACCGAAGTTCGGCGGGTAGGGATTTTTCCTCCCTCCGTCCCTCATCACACTTACTAAATTTCGGAACAAACCCAAGCCAAGGTGTGTCAACCGTGCCGATGGCTGCTTGGTACCGGGGGCAAGCGGTATCTCTTACGGGAGGCTTCAGGGCTAGCTGTCGAACCCTGTCGTATGCAGCTTTACCCCTGTGTAGGGGGGCTACGCAGGAGCTCGACCCCGTTTTTCCCCCCAGTTCTCCGGTCCAATTGTAGATTCTCAAATTAAAAACTCTTCTCCCCCTTGTGGGGAGCGTCAAATGAAATCGAGCGGTACAGCCAAATTCTTCATTATTAAACGAGTTGATCCAAAATTAAATCTCACTAAAGTGTCTCCATTCATAATAAACAAAGCTCTAGTACATTAAATAGGTGAATTTGAATCAGTCAAAAAATTACGCAGTGGCGAACTCCTTCTTGAAATCAAAAATCAAAGCCAAATTAAACCTTTATTTTCTATTAAACAAATAGGCTCATATCTCGTCACTGTTGCCGAACATTCCACCTTAAATCTTTCTCGAGGAATCATTTCTGAACCTGATCTCCTCTACACTCAAGAGACGGAAATCTTAGAGGCGATGAAAGACCAGCACGTGAGTGGAGTTAAAAGAATTACCATCCGACGTAATAGAGAAATACTCCCTATTAAACATCTCATCTTATCGTTTGGTACTCCTGACCTGCCAGCACGCGTCAAAGCTGGCTACCTCTCTTGCCCAGTACGGCCCTACATACCAAATCCACTTCGATGTTTCAAGTGTCAAAGATTTGGGCACTCAAAGACCGTGTGCCGTGGAGTAAACACATGTGCCAAATGTGCTGAACCCGGCCATGAGAGTGATGGCTGTACCAAAGAGCACAGATGTGTAAACTGCAAGGGAGATCATCCATCTTACTCCAAAAAATGCTCTAAATGGCTTCTTGAGAAAGATTTTCAAGTCATAAAAACGACCCGAAATCTATCTTATCCTGAGGCACGATAAATTGTTGATTCCCATACCCCTACAACTGGGCTATCTGATACTGCAGCAGTAAGAAAGGTTTACAAAAGTTCCAGCACACAAACAGAGGCACAAACACAAACTAATTCTGACCAAACTTACAAACCTCCAAATAAAAAATCCAGTAGTTCAAAATCTTCCCCGAACAAACTAAATAAAAATAAAACACAAACAGAACAAGTAAAACCTGTTGAATCTCTTCTTACAAATAAACCAAATGCACAAAATTCTAAAAAATGTACAGAAAAAAAGAAAATCATAAAAGCACGTGCTAAAATCGGAGCTACCTCTAAACAGAGGCCTCCCAATTATTACAATTTCAAAAGAGAGGACTTCTTGCTACCTAACAAGAAAACTATATTAACTAAAACTTATCATAAGGCAGTTATTCCCCCCCATGAGGATGTAGATGATGTTGAATTTCAAGAGCTGCCTCCATCCGAAGATGAGGGATGGACGGACGTCCCTGCCTCATGAGCCGCCTCTCTTTCTTTTGGCCGTTTTTCCCTTTTTTTATCTTCAAGGCCCTGAGCATTCTATCTTGGAATTGTCAGAGTTACTCGCGTAATGTCACGGACGTCAAAGATCTCGTTGAATGTCACCAACCGGCCATTTTCAAACTTCTTGTGCTCCCATACTTGAGAAAAATGGTCAAACAATATCTGACCTTAAAGAGATGGCCGACTGCTTGGGGACTCATTTGGCAGAAGTCTCCAGTGCAGTCAATTATAGCGATAAATTTTTAGCTTTTAAAACCCTTAAGGAACGTAAAATCCTTAATTTTAACTCAAATATTTTAAATACATATAATCATAATTTTACTTTTAAAGAACTTGTTACAGCTTTGGGAAAAACTCGCAATACTTCGCCTCGGCCGGACAAAATACATAACAGCATGGTAAAAAATTTCAGTAAAACTTCTTTAGCTAATATACTACATCTTTTTAATAGAATTTGGAATGAACATAGTTTTCCAACAATCTGGACTCAAGCAACAATAATACCAGTACTGAAACCGAGCAAACCACCCAATCAACCCGAAAGCTATAGACCTATAGCTCTAACAAGTTGCCTATCTAAATTGATGGAGCGAATGGTTAACGCCAGACTGACCTTCTTTCTGGAGACCAATCATCTGCTATCCACCTTTCAGAGTGGATTCAGGCGCGGCAGGAGCACAATTGACAACTTGCTGCTTCTTGAAACATCAATTAGAGAAGCATTTCTTAAACGAAAACATCTCGTGAGCGTATTTTTCGACATTGAAAAGGCATATGACCGTACCTGGAGATATGGGATCCTCAAAACTCTACACGAGTATGGGTTGCGAGGTAACCTACCTATATTTATCTCCAATTTTCTTAATCGTCGATCTTTTCATGTACGAGTCAAATCTGTCTTGTCGGATACCTTCATCCAAGAAGAAGGTGTACCCCAAGGAAGTGTGTTGAGCGTTACTCTTTTCATTATAGCAATCAACAGCTTACACGAACAATTACCCCCCACTGTCAAAGGTACTATGTTCGTTGATGATTTCCAAATATCTTTTTCGTCATCGAACATGAGTATCATTGAAAGACAGCTTCAAATAGCTATCAATAAAGTCTCTCAATGGGCGGAGGAGAACGGTTTTACCTTCTCCCCCCAAAAAACTTTCTGTATCCATTTCTGCCGTAAAAGAGGTCTTCATCCTGATCCGGACCTTCTTATTAACAACCAACCAATATCTGTTAAAACTGAAGGAAAATTTCTTGGAATCATACTCGACAATAAACTAAAATTTTTGCCACACATACGAGAGTTAAGAAAAAAATGCTCATTGAAACTGAATATTCTTAAATTCTTAGCGAACACTTCTTGGGGTGCCGATACAGAGTCCATGCTAAGAATTTACAGGGCTCTGATACGCTCAAAAATTGATTACGGTTGTCAAATCTATGGCTCTGCAGCTAACAGTTACTTAAAGATACTGGCTCCAATACATAATCTCGCACTGCGCATCTGCACAGGGGCATTCAGAACCTCGCCTATTCAAAGCTTACATATCTTAGCACATGAACCTTCTTTGCACTATAGACGTCTAAAGCTAACTCTAAGTTTTTATTTTAAAATCAAACCAAACCATAACCACCCTTTGCATTTACATATATTCCATCCATCATACACTGACATATTTCTGCGCCGTCCTTCGGTCATCCCTACGTTTGGGATTCGAATGAGACAGGCGATCAACACCCTACATCTTTCTGATTTTGATTTACCTGATACAACAGAACCTATTGAACCTAGGAACAAAAATAACATTTCTTTTCTTTATGATTTCTGTAACTTTCAAAAAGATACTACTGCAGACTTGGTATACCAACAGATCTACTATGAGGTAAAACAAAAATATTCTTCATATTACGAAATCTTTACCGACGGATCTAAGGCAAACGATCACGTTGGCTTCGCAGCAGTAATTGATGGTAATACTGTCTCACAACAACTACATAATTCTTGTTCAGTCTTCACTTCTGAAAGCAAAGCCATTGCCACCTCTCTCCAAACAATAGCCCAATCAAATTAAAAAAAGTGGATTCTTTACACAGACTCGAAAAGTTCGTTGGATGCCCTTTTAAACTGTAACAACAATAGCCACCCTTTTGTGATCCAATCTTTTCAATCATACCATAGGCTAAAACAAAATAACTTCGAAATTTTCTTCTGTTGGATACCTAGTCATGTAGGCATTGCTGGAAATGAGGCAGCCGATACAGCTGCTAAGGCCGCAAGTGCCCATTGCGAAGATCTTGTTCCTTACGAAGATATAAAAAATTCCATTACGGGCAGTATATACAACTCTTGGCAGCGTGACTGGGATGGAGAGGTGCAAAACAAATTGCACTCTATCCAGCCCTTCACAAAAGGTTTCAAATCCTTTAATATTACGCGAAGGAAACAAGTCGTCCTAGCCCGTCTTCGCATCGGCCATACAAGGTTTACACACAAATACCTTCTTTGCGGCGAACCAGCGCCTATATGTATTAACTGCAATGTAAACCAGTCAGTGTTCCACATTTTATGTAACTGCCCAAATTTTAATCGTATAAGTTTTAAACATTTTAATAATTTTTATCCATCTTTGACGGAATTAGTTGGGGATATGGTCCATCCTAATTTGTTTCCCTATTTAAATGAAATCGGTTTCATATCTCTAATTTAGTGGTTTTATCTTTGTCTTGAGTGTTTTGTTTTTGTTTTACATTATGTTCCTAATTTTACCTAAAAATTTTAGTCCTTTCTAACTCTTGATTAGTTAGAATTTTAAACTTCATCAATGTGTCGCTTGGCAGTTATTGCTTCTATCTCACTATTTAAAATTTTAAACTTTGTTCGTGTCTTGTTCCGAAGTGTTTTTAAAATTTTAGAAGTTTTATATCCATTGTATTTTAAATTATTTTAGTTCTGACATCTATTCATTCTTTAAATAAACCATTGTTTGGCGCAGTATAGCCTAATAAGGCTCTTGCGCCAATAAACACAATATAACCAACCAACCAACCAACCACATTTCAGGTTGAGGTGTAACCTTCTTCGGTTTTTTCTTAGAATCTTGACAGACATCGTCGTCGGAAATATTTTACTGAATTTTATGTTCATCGTTGTCAGATGAGCTGCTGCTGTAATCGACCAATCTTTTTTTAACAGACTGTTTAATGTTGGTAGTATATCCAAATAAATTTTGTCTTTTCTTTGAACGGTATCCTGATATACCCTCTGTTTGAGAATCTGAGTCAGTTGCACTGTAGTCTGAATCTGTCTTCTCCATGAAGAACTCTGAAGACTAAGGTGGAGAAAAATCAATTTGGGAGTTTACATCGGTGGAAATTTCGAATTCTGCAAATCATTTAACAAACGAAGATTATTATCCCTGTTATGGAGAGGATAGAAAATGTTGAGGGTGTTTTTCTTGAATTCGTGTCAGACGGCCTGTATGACGTCATCAATCCAAGATGGCGGCCTTGCACTTGACACTGATAAGTATTTGCAATTATGTCTCAATTTTTGAGTATTTCGTGATAATTTTTGGTGAATTTACTTGTTTAATATTCTATTACTATTATTATTATGAGTTTACTTAAAATATTCGTTTTATTTTTTTATTAACTATTTTTTTTTTTTTTAATTTTTCGGACAAATCTCCTTTTTTTTATTTTGGCATTCAGTATTAATTAGTTTAAAAGTTCTTCGGGTGGAGTTTTCGCAGTAAAATACTGTTCATTTTCAAACTAAAATTAATAAACATTATTTCAGTCGAACCTCGTTAATTCGAACACGCTTATAACGAATCACTGCTAAAACGAATTACATTTGAGATCCTACTGTATTACACATAAAACTAGTTTATTGTATTTTGGATAAGATGAGCTACGGTTAATTCTAATTAACTCTTCAGGTTCATTTGAGTTCGTTTTAACGAGGTTCGACCGTGTAATCGTTTCACAATATTCCTAATGCCCTGTGT
>JAXGGA010023017.1:0-14089 GCA_038373865.1 Uloborus plumipes
TTTCCTTGCTGAGACAATAAAATATTCAATACTAAAAGTCTCTCTCTCTCAAAAAAATCTATATATAAATATACATAGAAAGTTGAATTGTGCATAGCAAGAAGTTTAAATATTTTGGCTTTAATTAAAAACTTCTAGCAAATTTCAGAAAACAACACTGCTCGACACAAAATGAACAAATGTATCTGACACTTTTCTTTCTGTTTCTTATGCAAAATGCTCCACTGAATTCAAATATGATCTCCATTTCCCCTTCACGGTAATCGCTCGAACACAACTGGAATGAATATAAATAATACTGAAAGGTTCTTTATGGATGGAAATCTGCTGTGCAACTCATATGTAACATGCGATTTTTCCAATGTTTTGAAAAAAAAAAAAAATTACAGCTTGAAAAATTTTTTGGACTTGGGAGTCATAGAAGGCAGTCCGATATTATTGTGTTGCACAAAAAAAAATAAGTGTAAACTTTTGAAGCTTGAAAAAATGAGTCGTTGATGATATGTTAAAGATTTTACGGAGGGAAGGGGAAAATACCCCCATGAATCGACCTACTTGCAAAAAGTGTTTATGATTTTGAACTTTTCACCTCTCTAGCCCTATAGAAGAATAGAAGAATTTGTTAATGGTAAATATAATGCTTCCTTCCCCTCCAAATAATATCTATGAAATTGTCGAAATCTAATGAAAATGGGAGGGGAGGGGGCGCTATTTTCGAAAAGGGTGAGGCAATACGGGAAAAGGGTGGCCATATCAGGATTCAGGGGATCATTGAACATAAGAATCAGCAAGAATGATTGGAAAACACCCGGATTTTTTTTTTTTTTTTTTTTTGCCGCTCAACCGAAAAACGCTTGAAATTGACAAAAACTGGAAAACTATGTGAGCTTTGAGCACCGTCTTTTTATTTAAGTAGGAGGTTGGAATTTCGGCAGTATAATAGGGTGGATAAAGGTAAAAAAATGAGCCACCGCCGTGACCTGTAGGACAAAACTTTTTTTTTTACCATAGGTTTGTGAACCACCCTAGTGTTTAGGTGTTACAAGAGTCGCTTTTTCAATGCAAAAATGTGAGCTTATGAATGCACAGACATCGTTTATCTATAAGTTCACACTTTTTGCATGGAATAAGGCACTCCTTATAACGCCAAAACACGTGTCTGCAGTACTCCTGGGCATTTGTGCTTTTCAACGTTGTATTACATGCTTTTATACTTAACAATTATTCCTTTTGCGTAAAAAATAAATAAATAAATTATTTTTATCTATTTGGAAATCTATACGTGACGAAGACAGTATTCATAAAACGTTTCAATACATTTATTCAGTTTTATTAATTGACAAAGTCATTCTTAATCGCCGTTTAAGGCTACAGTGGACAAATAAAATTGATTTTTTTCAATTATTGATTTATGTGTCTAAAACTTTGTGTGCTTGTATTATTGTATATTTACGACATCTAAAAGCATAAACAACACAAATTAGTACAAAAACAATGAATAATTTTTTTCAAATTTCAAATTTAAATATTTTTTTAACAAAATTTCAAAATGTTCCAGGCGTCGCATTTTTTTTTCAAACTTGGAATTTCCACTTAATTTCCAATCATTAGGCATGATGGCACAAAACAATGCATTATATGCAATGTTTTATGAGATAGTTTATAAAAGATGGCTGAAAATAAAAAATTTCAGTTAAAAAAATCTTATAAATTTTCATTTTCAGCCATCTTTTATAAACTATCACATGAAACATTGCATGTAATGCATTGTTTTATGCAGTCATGCCTAATGATTGGAAATTAAGTGGAAATTCAAAGTTTGAAAAAAAATTACGACGCCTGGAACATTTTGAAATTTTGTTAAAAAAATATTTAAATTTGAAATTTGAAAAAAAATTATTCATTGTTTTTGCACTAATTTGTATTTTTTATGCTTTTAGATGTAGTAAATATACAATAGTACAAGCACACAAAGTTTTAGACATGTAAATCAATAATTGAAAAACATCCATTTTATTTGTCCACTGTAGCCTTAAGATTTTCAATAAGTAGGTTTCTTGACTGTGAAGTGACAGCTTTTGCTTTTTCTACATATTGCTTTATTTTTCAATCACCAAGCATCCCCTTTTCGTATGGACGCATTTTAAACAGCATCGGTACAACTTTGATGTACCCCCCCCCCCCCAAAGAAAAATTACGCGCCAAATCTGGCACTCCCTACGGACTTATAAGGGTTGCTGTTTCTTATTTTGGTGCTGCCAATTTAGGTTTTTTTCAGCTTTTATGTTTTGCTGTTGCCAAATTTAGTATTTTCTTGTATTTTGTACCATTTTTTTGAGTTTTTTTTAAAGTTTTGTGGCAATATTTTTGTTGTGGCAGCAACAAAAATAGATATTTTGCTGGGCGAGAAGAAAAAGTCGCCAAATTTCCGATTTGGGGGGGGGGGTGTATATCAAAGTAGTTCCCAGCATCGGTGCATTGACGAAAAATGTGTCCCTTCTGAGGTGCGGCTTTATTATATAAACGAACATCTTACTACTTATGTCAGCCTAAAAGACTTTGAATCATTTTATTACGGTTTATACAGGGTGACTAGCTCCATTCAGAGGTTTTTTCAGATACTAAAAAAAGCAATTAAGCAATTAAGAGACTAAATGTTGGGCAAAACAGAAATATTTAATCTTTTAATTGCTGATGAACGCTGCGTTAAAAATACATGAGTAATAACAAAGATTATTTTGAGCCATAATATGCATTTCTTTAATGATTTTAGATAGGTACAATGTATATTCCCGAAAATTATTTAAAGTTCAATCGAAAAGAGATGTTCGATCTTAGCTTGAAAATCTTAGTACGTTGTAGTAATTTTCTCCTGTAATCCCCCGCCACCATTTTCTATAGTAGTTAACTAATATTTTATTATTATTATTACTATGATTGTTATTATTATCATGAGTAAAATCCGATAGTATGCGAAAAACCGGTATTATTAGGGCTCCGCCTACAACCGTAGCGACACGTTTCATCTTAACAGAACCCTCTGACGTCGTAAGCGCATGCACATTGTCATTAAACACGGAGGGCGCGTGCAAGACAATGCGTGAAGTTAGAAAAAAAAGATACTCGAATAAGGTTTTTCAGCGTGTTATTGGGCAAATTTGGAGATTGGTAAATAAACACATGTTTTGGGGTTAAGCGAATCCCCTTTTCAATGCTACGTGGAGTCATTCGAGAGAAGCTCAAGAAAGTTTTACTGTTGTGCTGAAGCACGTGTCTCCAGTAATCTGCAGAAATTTGTGAGCTAAATTGTTTAAAAAACAAATTATAATTAATGTTTATTCTTTGGTGCATAAAATGGAAGTTCGGACCGGAGTTTGAGTGCTAATTTTTCTGCGAATACATTACTTCCTGTACTTTATATAAACAAAAAAATAATAAACTAATATCAACATTTACCCTCCTTAAGCTTGCAGAACATATTTCCCCTATGACTTTAATTTCTTATTTCTTCTGAAAACAGCTCCGTAGGGTATAACTGAATCGGGAAGTTTTCACTCATGAGCAGGTAATCAACGAAACAAAAATGGAGAACTAAATCGAATGATATGGGGGATTAATATCCGCTTTGATACTTAACGCTTGATTGTACTCCATAAAACAAACAGCTGTTGCTTCAATAAGTACCCTCGCCGTGAAAGCGACTGTAATATCTTATTGATAGAGAAGCCCTTAGATCTAGCAGTGCGGAAGAGAGTTAAAGCAATAAATTTTCCTAAGGGCGCATTTATTTCAAACTAGCCAAGCAATTGTTTGGTGTTTAAGTAACGTAATTTTATCTACGTTCTAAAATGTTAGGCCATTTGCGTCTTATCCTTAGTTACTCTCCTTTATTTAATATAGAATATACAGAGGGTTTCTTTTTAAGTTGCATGATCTTCATTTTCGCAACCGTTCGTTCTAGATGCTTACTTCCAACAGCAAAAGTGCTCAAAATAAGGTACAGTTAAGATAACAAAAGTTTGAAACGAAAAAAAAATAGTCAAAAAAATACGAAAGCTATATTTTTACACTGAAAAAAAAAACACTTAGGACCCTGCTCCACATTGACGTAAAACAGAAAAATAAAGCAGAAACGTAAAATGAATTACATAGAGTTCCTATGGAAAGTACTCGGATTTTCGGTTTCTGCCTTCGGTTTCGGTCGCGTTTTCAGCTGATGTGGAGCAGGGCCCTTACAGTATTATACTGGCAGAGGTTCCGGTTTTAAACTGTAAGGGCCCTGCTCCACATCAGCAGAAAACGTGACCGAAACCGAAGGCAGAAACCGAAAATCCGAGTACTTTCCATAAGAACACTATGTAATCCATTTTACGTTTCTGCTTTATTTTTCTGCTTTACGTCAATGTGGAGCAGTGCCCTAAAAGCACAGTAATAAACTGTAAAACTAGCCTTTTGTACTGTTTATTATTGTAAAATTAGCAATTTGACAGTCTATTATCGCAAAATCAAATGTATTATGCTGTTAAAACAAGAGTATAATACTGTCAGCAGAGGTTCCATTTTAAAACTGTAAAATGCTCAGTAATAATCAGTGAAACTAGCAATTTTAGTTTATTTCAGTAAACTAGCAATTTTACAGTTTACTACTGCACAATTAGCATTTTTACAGGTGTTTTTCTGTAAAATTAATGCAAAATTAGCTGTATTATACAGTGAAAATTACATCTATTTTTTAATGTATATGGATCCTGGGTTCCAAAGGGTCATTCCATAGAAATGTCAACCGCAGCCGAAAAAAAAAAAAAAAATACCGAAGTGAAAAAAGTATCAAAAAAAAAAAAAATAAAATAAAATAAACAAATAAAAATCATACAACATAAGAAGTTTAAAAAAAATTGAAAAAGTTGTAATTCTCGCTGTGATTTGCCATATTATATAGTTTGTAGTGTATTTACTGCTTGTTATTCGATGGTTACGTTAGTCACGTTACGTTAGTCACACTCCATTTTCAGTGACACTTCAGTGACACTTCATACTAAAAAAAAATTAAGATTTTATAAATGTGTTTTATGTTTTTAAGAGCCAACTTTACACATTTTTCAAATGTATCATTCAATTTTTAACACTTGTTTAACTTTGAAACATTTTTGCCTCACAACATAAGCATTCATTTTCAGGGTTGCAAAAATGCTACGTTAGTCACGCTGCAATTTTGGTAGAAAAAATATCTACTGTCAGTACTTTTGTTTTAAATTCTTAGCAGAAATGAATGATAGATACCATGTACATTGTAAATCCACCAGAATAACTAAAAAATATTTTTTATCCGTTAAGTTACAAGTAAAAACAGTTACAAAATCAGCTCTGAATGTTACGTTAGTCACTATGGAATGACTCCTAACTTATATTTAGTTAAATCAAGCGTATTTTAAAAAATCGAACACAAAAAGTTTCACTACCTATATTCACTGCGTTTTGTGACTTTCAACACTTTACACTCGCTCTCAATACCACGCATTGGGGTGAAATATAAACAATAACGGCTTCCGTACACTGACTACCGGCTATTCTACTGAAAGAGGTCGATACGTTCTGATCTCTCTCCATCTTATAAACAACAACGGCTTCCGTACACTGACAACCGGCCATTCGACTGAAAGAGTTACTGAAAGAGCTACTGATACGTTTTGATCTCTCTTTATCTTATAAACAATACCGGCTTCCGTACACTGACAACCGGCCATTCGACTGAAAGAGTTACTGAAAGAGCTACTGATACGTCTTGATCTCTCTTTATCTTATAAACAATAACGGCTTCCGTACACTGACAACCGGCCATTCTACTGAAGAGGTTGATACGTTTTGATCTCTCTTAATCTTATAAACAATAACGGCTTCCGTACACTGACAACCGGCCATTCAACTAAAATAGGTCGATGCGTTCTGATCTCTCTTTATCTTAAGGGGCCGTTGAACTTTGAACTCGAATATCTCTTCGAAAAAAGTTGGATTGTTTTCTAAACATAAGTTAGAGGGACCTGGAGTCCGCATAAAAGTTAGATGTCGTATTTTTTGACTTTGTTTTCAGTTTAAATTTTAATACTTTCATTCTGCACTTTATTTTGAGCATTTTCGAAACTGGGAGTATGCATCTAAGACGAATAGTTGCAAAAATACAGGTTAAATTTAAATAAAAGAATTATAATCAAGAAAGACAGGTAAACACACAGCTAATACTTGCGAATTTCTTTCAAGTCACGCACAGTCAAACTATTAACAGTTTTTTTAAAACATAGACTGCTCTTTTTACTTTGTTTTTGCTGTGATTAGCAATGTTTTAATTTATTTTCTACACTGCAAAAATAGATTGCTGTTTTTACAGTATAATACTAGCAGCAGAGGTTCCAGTTTAAAACTGTAAAAGCACAGTTATAAACTGTAAGACTAGCAACTTTAGTTTGTTAATGTAAAGTTAGCCAATTTAACAGTTTATTACAACAAAAATTAGCTGTATTTTACTGTAAAAACAACAGTTTAAAGTTGTCAAACGCACAATAATAAACAGTGCGTTTTACAACTTTAAATATGACAATTTTACAGTACTTTAATGTAAACTAGCAATTTTATTTTACTACAAAATTAGCAATTTTACAGTTTATTACTGTGAAATTGCTATAAAGTTTGCTGTATTATACTGTAAAAATAAGATCTATTCTTTGCAGTGTACTTTTAAAGTAAAATACTGAAAAACAGTAAATGAATAAATAAATCAACAAAATGAAACAAAATCTATTTAGTTTACAAAATATGTTTCCTTATCTACAAATTGGATACAGAAATATTGACTAAAAAGAATAAATTTATACAAGCATGAAACAATCTTGATCTAAGTAATTACTTCATACCTCAAGCTTGACATGCTCACTACAATTTCACAATTCCTTATCTACATTTCCGTTAAAATCTAATTAAAACTATTTCGCTAATTGTAGAAGTTTCAAAGTTGTTACGGAATTCAAAGGACTAGATTCATAAATGTTAAAGTACAATGAATAAAAGTTTATCGGACATTTACAATTACGAAAGAGTTTTGATTTGCATTTGTGTTAATTTACTAAGCTTTAATTAGAAATAGTTAAAATGAACTGGAAGATAATTAATATGTATTAATACTTAAATATACCATGATTAACATTTACTAAATTTGCAAATAAATGTGTGTGCCGAAATCGAAAAATAGTGTCGCGTTCGGGGGTTCGATTTGTTCTTTCCAACGCAAAGGTTTGCTGCGAGTGTTAATGTCTGTTGATGTCAAGGATGACTGTTGGAATTCCGTCCCAAGCTTACTTACAGATTTATACAGCATTTTATGGACGCATCACAAAAAGTTTAAAATATATAAATTGCAGATTTAAACGGTATCAGGGCAAGCAAATCTGGCGAAATCATCGCCGGAGCTCTCTCAATCTAGCATCTCTTTTCAAGACATCTCCCGGGCATCTCCCCGTGCCTCACTCCTGCATCACTCACATCCAGGTCCAATTCCCACCACCCCCACTCGAAAACTGCCCCCAACAGGTAGCCAGAGGTCAGGGGTCAAGCCGGGGTAGGAAAAGTGACCTTGGCCGATCGCTCGACCTTCGATGAGCGTAGGATCACAGCTCAGTGTGTGTAGATATTTTAATTCTAAGATTAAATTCTCATATTCACGCAACTACATAACAAATTAACATTCTTTAAGAAACAAAAAAAAAAAAAAAAAAAAAATCACAGTCGAGTTCAAATGAAAGATCTAGATGAAAGTTTTTTGATAGTCACAACTAAGAGTATACCGATTAATCTGCAGTAGTTGGAAATTGGAACCATTACGATTATTTATTACTGACGAGAATTTTTTTGTGATTAAAAGTAGCTAGTTCTAGGCTGGTAATGTGTATGTCTGTCCTGTTTCTCCAAACATTTCTGTAAAGTTTTAAGGAATTACTATTCAATTTTTTGTTCATATTTCTCTTGTTGTGTTCACTATTTAAGCACATAACGACAACATATGTTTAGTATTTTTTTTTACTACTACTTTTTCACTAAACAAAAATGTAATTTTATTTAATATGTTTGGTTTTTCAAAACATGCTTCATAAACTTATTTTCACAAATACTAATACTTGAAGCAAGGCTAATTTGTTTTTAAATTTATATTTACTACTTTATGTACGTAAAAAAATAATGTACCAACATATCGTCGCCACCATACTAAACTAACGAATGTGAAAATTGGCAATTTTTAGGAGAGCTAAAACACTGCATATAACTTTTTCCCACCTGACGTGTTTGCTTATTTTCAATTTTTAAACTTTTATAGATATCTTGAAGTGTAAAAGTATTGTTCGAAGGTATCATTTTAATTTTAATTATTTGTAAAATTTGAACTTGAAAAACGAACTTGAAAAACGCGATTTTTCACATTCGTTAGTTTAGCATGGTGCCGACGATATATCATGTGTCATAACTGACACTTCGCCATTAGCATAGTGCTTTAAACAGGTTTGTCAGTTACGGCGGTTAGCAAAGGTAATTGCTCTCCTTAGCTTTACAAATTTAAGTATGTGTGGATGCGTTTTTTGTTGTTTTTTGGCACAATATACATTGAATTTATAACATTTCCCATCCCCTGGAAAAAAATTGAAATGATGGACCATGTTTAAGACACTAAATATTTTTTAAAGGAAGAAAAAGTTTAGGATTGACTGGCAACTAATAATAAAATGTTGCTACTAAATTAAAAGTGCTTGCTGATCATGGGCTCCATAATCTAGCTTCCCGGACGAATTTTTGTCCCAAAGCTCAAAATTTGCATTAAAAACCTGTAACTCTGAAACCCTTTTCTGCAGCAATATGCAACTTTTGTACGATAAAAGGTTGAAAAACCTTAAATTACTGACCGTGAGCTACTTACTATTTAAACTTTCATATCAATTTAACATAATGTAATTTTACTAACAACAATAAGAAAAGTGGCTTAAAGAATTTAGCTAAAATAATTTATTAAGATCCAAGCATGGAAATAGAGAGAAATAAATAATGAAAATCGAAATTTTGAATTTGAAAAAAAAAGAAAAAAAAAAGAAAGAAAACAATTGTAACACTAATAATCATTGTATCAATTATTAATCTGTTGCCAATAAATCGGTAATCAGAAGATTATCTTTTGCGCATTAACCGGCAATTGGTTCTTGGCCATATCGGCGCATTCATAGTCACAGATTACCAGTTAATATTACTTATGTAAATGAAAAATGCATTTTACATCTTTCAGAAATTTCAAATGTATTTTATGAAGCGGAAAACTAATAATCGTATATGTATTTATACTAAATAGATCGTGAGATTTTTAACGTCTTTCTTAAATTCCGAAATATTTACATAAAGGGGTTAAAGTAACTACGCAAAACATTTTTCCCCTCAAACTTCAAATGTCTTTTTTTTTTTGTAATAAACAGTTTAGTAGAAAACAAAAATAAGTACTTCTTATAATTTACATTGTGCCAATATTTTATTTTACCCTTAATCATGAACATAAAAATCTTGTCGATTTCTTTTAAAACGTATTTAGGCTTAGAAAAAAAAACTCATTTTCGAATAAAAAAAAGTCTAAGCAATAAAACATTCCAAAAAACTATTTAGTTTTTTTCGAACTAAATTGATTCCAATACGCTCTTTTTTACGAATAATTTCAAGGAAAAACTGAGATGTTAAAAAGAAGCACTCAGAATACTTGCACCGTTTAAGAAAGTGGGAATTGAAATACGAAGGGAAACTTTTAAGTAGGCAGCCTTTTTTCTTGAGCATTAGAAAAAAAGAAACAACTGAAAAATCTATTCTTGGGAGGAAGATTTTGAGACAATTTTGCTAATATTCATGCATTCGTCGCATTAGATGAGCAATTTCTTACTGTAGTATACTCTAGATTTATCCAAATTTCGTTTTTAAGGAGCGTAGAATTTGATATTAATAGCCTTGAAATGGGTTAAGTAAAAGTTATACTGATAATAATGGTAAGAAAAAGTAGGAAATATGCCTCTTTTATGTATTTCTTTTGCAAAGGCGTAATAAGAAAAATTCTTAAGTCACAAGGATGCGGATTATTTTATTCTAGTTTTTTTTTTTTTTTTTGAACTTCTATTATGATCCTTTCAAAAAGAAATTCAAAGGTCCTTGTATATCCCATCTTCTGGACCAAAAACTGATTTGTTTTTACATTTATTTTTTGTAGCTCAATTTATTCATTTCTCTATTGAAGGGGGGAAACAATTGCACCCACCCCCCTTAGAAAGAAAATTAAAATAATATTATTTTAACATCTGAAATTGTTTTCAATCACCCTTTTTGATCCCATTAATTTTTACCTTTCTATTTTATGTACTTTTGCTTATCCAGACGTTATCATTCTACTGACGGAAACAGACGTAACATAAATTTTTGAATAGACTCTATTATATTATAGAATTGACTGTACAAACTTCATTCAAAAGATGCAAAAATTTCTAATTCAAACGCATTCTAATAAAATCAGCAATTAATGCATAATTTAAATTGAACGCTCGGATCTAAACACTTTAGTTTCAGATTCTATTACCAAACACGTAAACATTTACGGCTTAAAATCATTGTGATGTGTATCTTTATCCAATTATAATATGCTGGATTAATTTGGTTCGGAAATTACTATTGTATTAATGGAAATTACTGCAATTGTTAAATCTAAAATCTCGCAAATCGCCAAAGCCGAATGATTAGTTTACAACTGCTTCGAGTTTCATTAACATGGGATGCGGCAATGTTCGTCAAGTTGATTTTCTCAGCAATTGCCAATAGAGAACTGGACGGATGTTGACACAAAGTTTTTTTAATTAAATATATCGTTTTAAAACCTTATTTAAATGGTGAAAAAGTATTTAAACAAAATAAATTTTAAATTAAATTTTTAACTAATATTTTTTTTACGCATGTCGATTCTAAACGAGAGGTGTATTTTTAAACGTTAAGAGTAAAATATGGTACGTAAATGATTTTTTTTTGCTCGAGTCTGAAACATTTTTAATATCTTGTATGTGCTTTTCTTTTGACTCCTGAAAAATATTACACTTCTATACACTCCTGTCATAAACGTTGTACTATATACGCAGTCGCAGAAGAACATCTGTTGTGATCTAACGTTTTAGTTTGTCAAGATCAAGTCCCCTGTATAAATAGAGAGGATTTATTCGATATTTTGGTTCCAAAACTGCAAGTAAACGCACTATTAAGTATACAAACATTGCATTGAAGAAAATTATTGTCTAAATTTCATATCTATTGCTTGATTGGTGCTAGACCATCTAAGTCCATGAGCTATTATTAAATTTTAGAAATCAATTATCTTGCTAAATTTGCTCAAATTAACCTTTTATTTTCATTCTAATCAGTTATTTTTTACGGTGTAACAACCAGTGACTATATAATATTGTATTTTTAAATACTTCAAAAAAGGTGGAACCAAGCATCTCTTGGGTTCAAATTGTCGGATAGGTAAGGGTGGCCTCTCAAAGAGTGCTAATTAATATTAGCAGGTATAAGAGATATAAACATGGTATTCTTTACATATATATCGTCAGCACCATGCTAAAATAACGAATGTGAAAAATCACGTTTTTCAAGTTCGAATTTTACAAATAATTAAAATTAAAATGATACCTCCGAACGATAATTTTACACTTACAGATATCTATAATAATTTAAAAATTGAAAATAACCAATCGCGTCAGTTGGGAAAAAATTATAATCAATGTTTTTGCTGTCTCGAAAAGTGCCAATTTTCACATTCGAAATTTTTGCATGGTGCCAACGATATATCTACAGGAAAAAAAAAATGCATGAAAAAACAATACACTAAGTCTGCTAACCAAAGGGGTCAATCATAAAACGCTCACTTATCACTCCTTTAATCGCCGTTTGGACAAACCAAATAAGAAATTATACTAAAATGCAACTTAACTTGGCAGTGAAGTCACTACGGGTGGAGCCAATAAGAGCTCACAAGCAGTCAGCTATCTCATCTAATTCGCCAAATAGGCTGTGACGTTTTATCTAGCTTGTTTTTCATAGGCTAACGTCATCACGCAAACGTCACGCTGACGTCACGATGTTTTTGCCAAGAAAGGTTGCATTATAGTATACAAGTGGGACGCATGGGATAACATGCAGAGACCTCTAACGGCGGTCAACTTAAACTTTTCAGCTCGCTTTTTCTTTCTTGATTGTTTAAATGTCGAGACAATCAAATGCTGCACTTATCAATGAAGAAGCACAAACATAACTTCTTTCTCTAACGATAACTCAATGATGCAGGAAATAATATTTAGTAGGCAAACAAGCGAACGTTTGGCTCTAGTAACTCCCACACTATGATACTCGGAAGTAAATACGATTTTCTGCTGTGGACAGACTCATTGCCTTTGGCTTCGTGTGAGAGCTTCTCAATCGAAGAAAACAAATAAGCAGGAACTGGTGCTTATTTCTTTTATCCTTAAATAAAAGCCCTGCAGGGCATCTTAGTCGACAAAATCGCTGTGTACAAAACATTAGGGATGCTTGAAGTATTGAATGCAGTGAAGTTTGCTGAAACGAAGCCATCTTAAATGTATTAAATAAAGAATGAGAGATTTTCCTTATATCTAAAATGAATAAATTATTTTTTCTGCTCAAAATTTTAAAAAACAAAGCATTGACTAACTTTATATTTATCTATATACCCATATATGCACTAAAAAATACCCTGTTGTTTTTACAGTGGAATACTGGCAGCAGGGGTTCCAGTTTAAAACTGTAAAAGCATATTAATAAACTGTAAATTTTAGCTATTTTACAGTTTACTACTGTAAAACTAGCAATTTTACAATTTATTACAGTAAAATTATGAATTTTAGCTTATTATCATAAAGTTAGTTGGATTATACTGTAAAAACAACAGCAGAGACATGTAGCAGAGATTAATGTTTAATACTGTAAAATGCACAGTAATAAACTGCGAAATTAGCAGTTTTGCTGTTTTTACCGTAAACTATCAATTTTAGTTTACTACTGTAAAATTAACAATTTTACAGTTTTTTTTTTTGTCGTGTGCCAGCCAGGCTAGCAATTTTGGGTGCGCTGCTTCACTTTTCCAACTGTACCGTTATTTGGTGTGAAGTTCGACTTCCACAGTACACGCATGCCATAGGTACCCGTTTATAGGGTAGGCAACCTTTAACACAACAACACATTCTTACAAAGAAAGGACAAGCACAGGAGAGAGAAAGCACATTCATGCCCAAGCCAGGACTCAAACCCGAGGCCACTACTCTGACCACTAGACAAGGTGGCCAGCAAGTTTACAGTTTATTACAGTAACAGACTATACTACTATACTTATTAAATGAAAAATGATCAAATAGGCTTTGTGCTGAACTATATTTGAAGTTAAAAATCAACGTAAATAAAGCACAAATAGGGTAGAAAGTACAGCAAATAGCTATTTCAAGGCTACAATGGAGCCCCTTCATCAGTGCAAGAAGCTCAGCAAACAACATGAAAGCTGTGAGAGAACTGAGCGCGAAGCACGTGTGCCCCGGTATTTATAACAAATGGGCGAGTGCGCTTGAACTCACAACAAAGCGGGAAAACACCGACCAATCAGCGATCAGCAAAACGTCAGGAGAGCGAAGAAAAGGGGGGGAGGCGGCAAAGGAAAGTAGGGGAAAAAAAGTTTGGGAGAAAACACTAGAAGACGAAATTATAAAAATTGCTTCCAGATGTCAGGGAAAAATGGAACACTGGAAAAATCATTCACCAGAGAATGGGAATTTTTCCAAATATGGTAAGCTTCCCAAAAATCGAGGTCATAAACTGACGAACATTTACAAATAATTCTAGCCGAAGAAAAATCAAAGCAGTGACCAGAAGTCCAACAATGCTGAGCAATGGAAGAGCGTGCTAGTTCTTTATGTTTAACATAATTTTGATGCTCTTTCAGACGGTGCTTAAGAGGCCGCTAAGTCTGGCCTACATAGCTAAG
>JAXGGA010023018.1:0-14088 GCA_038373865.1 Uloborus plumipes
CAATTTACTTTCATTATAAACACAAGTATTTAAGTTCTACGAGGGTAACTTACGTTACCTGCGCGTGTCGGTAACTTATGTTACACGTTTTGATTGCTGCACAAAAAATTAAACAGACAATATTTTAAAAAAAACTTTAACTATTTGCTTAACACACACTTATAAGATAGAAAATTAAGCATTGTTAATATTGCATTGCCCTTTCTTTATGCACCTCACGAACTTTAACATGTTTTTGGTAACTTACGCTACATAGCATAGTGCTTTTTTTAAATATACATAAATCACTTAATTTAGGTAACAACACTTACTTCAGCAATTCAGAATATTAATTTAAAGTGTAATAATCATTAATATTTCATTGCAACAGTTATCTAAAGAAAAAAAGTGAAACTTACCGACGTTGAAAGTTTGACCATTTGCTTCACCAAGAATAAAACATTCTAATGCCAACTTCAAAGTGCTGCCAAAACTAAAAAACTAGGTTCTAGACGGAAACTTATTTTGCATAAGACACTTTCAACCCTTTTAAATCGAAAAATATGCAAATTAATCACACTAGTTTGATTTAATTTTTTCAACGATTTTCCACACTTTCATGGAATTGCCCAGTAGGAAAAGTATTCTAGTTATGTGGTCAGGGTCTCTTAAACTCAAATCATTCAAATTTTGAAGTTTAGCGGCAAAATTCAGACATTTTATCTCGAAGGATTACTACGAAGTAATAAATTCATAATCTATAACATTATCCTTTTCTTCCGTAAGTCGCAAATAAGAAGAACAGTATCTACTATTCATATTTTACTGCACACATTGAGAATAAGTTTTGTCTGTCAGATTTTATATACAGGGTGTCCACTCCAATCGTGGACCAATAGCTAATTTCTAAACCGTTAGAGATAAGCATATAGTTTATTTAGGAAAAAATCTCCAATTTATGAAAGGAATTTTGGGTCTATTCAATGTTTTTCAAAAAATCAAATTTTGAAAGAGTTATGAAATTTAAATTTTTATACAACTCCCCAGTCCTATCAATCATATTTAGTAAAACATTCTTGACACTGTAACGTTTAAAACTAAAGAAAAATCACTGTTCTACGACAAAAATTGACCGAGTTATGACGTTTTGAAAAATCAAGATTTTGAATGATTTCGCGTACGGTCCCTTAAGCGATCTCTCGATGACGTCATGAAATAATGCAAAATCTTGATTTTTCAAAACGTCATAACTCGGTCAATTTTTGTCGTAGAAGAGTGATTTTTTTTTAGTTTCAAACGTTAGAGTGTCAAGAATGTTTTACTAAATATGATTGATAGGACTGGGGGGCTGTATAAAAATTTAAATTTCGTAACCCTTTCAAAATTTGATTTTTTGAAAAACATTGAATAGACCCAAAATTCCTTTCATAATTTGGAGATTTTTTCCTAAATAAACTATATGCTTATCTCTAACGGTTTAGAAATTAGCTATTGGTCCACGATTGGATTGGTCCACGACCACCCTGTATATATATATATGAGCGATTCCATACCAAATCACCGAATGGGGGTCGCACGACCGACTCGGATTTTTTTTTAAATTTGGTACATAGATTGATGGTATAGAGGTATGAAAAAGCCCAAAAGGAAAGTTACCTGCTCCACTTATTTTCTGAGATACATGCCCTCAAAGTTTGTCCGCCACGTCAAAATACTAAAAAAGTGATGTTAGTTAATGATTTTTTATAAAAAATCGTACTCGTGCAAAATAAAAGTGTTAGATATCTATGGAAACTAGTTACTCCAGGCATTCTGAAAAAAAAAAATACTAGAACGTTCATAATGAAAATTGCCAAGATACAGGGCTCTTTGAAGTTGTCACCACAAAAACTTGATTTTGCAGATTTTGCTAAAATTCAGGCATTTATTACAAAAAAAAAAAAAAAAGGCAAACAAAAACCAAAGGTTTTCTCACTTTCTGGTAGTGTACAGGTCCTCCCTGTAAATTGCTACGCAATAAATTATTTGGGTTTCTCACTCCTTCTTGGAAATATTTTAGCTTAAGAGCCGTTTTTTTTAAGAATCAGGCAGTCAAAAAACTCGACATTTTTGATTTTGCTGAAAATTTCAGAATATAATCTTTATTTAAAATCATTACACACGTGTTTTTTATTTTTGCAAAAAAAATTTTTTTCTTTCCGTTTTGGGAGGTCAAAGTTGGACTTTGCTCTTTTTTTCAGTAAAAACATGCCAACTTAGATAAGCCAATACTTTTTGCTTTAGCAGTGAACCGTGGAACTGACAATTATTTTGTGTTCTACAATACCCCCACTAACTGTAAGTACCGAAATATTTGTGGACGACTCTTACCGCAAAGGTCAGAGGTCACTCAAAGTTGTACGAAAAAAAGTTTTTTTATGCAACTTTGACCGACCAAATCTTATAGTGGAAACAGTGAAACACTGTAGTGTTATACAGGGTGTCCACTCCAATCGTGGACCAATAGCTAATTTCTAAACCGTTAGAGATAAGCATATAGTTTATTTGGGAAAAAATCTCCAAATTATGAAAGGAATTTTGTGTCTATTCAATGTTTTTCAAAAAATCAAATTTTGAAAGAGTTACGAAATTTAAATTTTTATACAGCCCCCCAGTCCTATCAATCATATTTAGTAAAACATTCTTGACACTGTAACGTTTTAAACTAAAAAAAATCACTCTTCTACGACAAAAATTGACCGAGTTATGACGTTTTGAAAAAACAAGATTTTGAAGGATTTCGCATACGGTCCCTTAAGCGATCTCTCGATGACGTCATGAAACAATGCAAAATCTTGATTTTTCAAACCGTCATAACTCGGTCAATTTTTGTTGTAGAAGAATGATTTTTTTTTAGTTTCAAACGTTACAGTGTCAAGAATGTTTTACTAAATATGATTGATAGGACTGGGGGGCTGTATAAAAATTTAAATTTCGTAACTCTTTCAAAATTTGATTTTTTGAAAAACATTGAATAGACACAAAATTCCTTTCATAATTTGGAGATTTTTTCCCAAATAAACTATATGCTTATCTCTAACGGTTTAGAAATTAGCTATTGGTCCACGATTGGAGTGGACACCCTGTATATCAGTAAATACCCACTAAAGAGCACGATCCAAAAACATGAAGATATGTGTTGTTGATATTTGCACATTGAAATATTTGACTCTGAAATTGAAGAAATTGCAAAAATTACCTGACTTTGAGGGTCATTATCTTCTTGCAGCATGAGTGAAGAAATATAAAACTAGCTGGAGTAGAAGCCTTTTTTGTCCGAAACACAATCAGTTAACAAACCTATGGCTACTCTTTCAGTTTTTGCATAATTCGGCTCTAAACTTTGCAAAATGAGTGTTTTTGGCGTTAAGAAAAAAGGCCAATTACTGTTTTAAAATAGGTATTGGTCATTCCACGTCAGTTCACCCGGTCATGTAACCCATGTCCTCGGATTTTGATAAAATTTGGTGTATTTAATATTTTTATGGTGGTAAGTAACCATATGAATTCTTTTGCCCATATGTGATCTGGTTTTTGTTTTACAGGCCGTCAAACTTTTCAAAAAATTGCATTTTCTGTCAACCGCTAAGCCTAATCTGCATGTATACGTATCTCTTCAGTAAATTGTGACGGGTGCAGAAATCTTTCAATATTTCCAAAAATTCTCAGATATGTTGCTGAAAGTATGAGGATTTAATAAAAAAAATACTTGAAATTTATATAATATAATTTTGTTTGAATAAAATTTGAATAAACTACGACAAGCATTTTTTTTCTTGTGCAAAACATGAGTTTACTTAAGTGGCATTTCACGAAAAGGCGGAGGTCCTATTCAATAATGGAAGCATTCGAAATGAGCCTGAAGGTGTGTTCTATCATTGCAAAGAATAAAATTAGTGGTTTTTTTCGTTTTCTTGTTGCTGTTGCACAATATACACATTTCAGTATCAAAATTTTTGAAAAAAAGTTCTAGTCATTTTCCTAACCTAAATTTCACTGAAAAGCAAACATACCTTTATTTTTAAGTGTATTTACAGCCCTATTATGCTACTTAAAAATCATCTTAATCCCTTATTAAGCAGAAAGAAAAGTGAGAAATAATTTATGACTCCCAAATTCAGTTGTTAAGTTCAGCAAAATATCAGATGTAGAAAAAAGATGTGCAAAACATGAATTTACTTTAGTAGCTTTTTATGAAGAGGCGGAGGTCATATTCAATAATAGAAGCATTCGAAATAAACCTAAAGGTGTGTTCTATCATTGCAAAGAATAAAATTAGTGGCTTTTTTTTCGTTTTCTTGTTGCTATTGCACAATATACACATTTCAGTACCAACATTTTTGAAAAAAGTTCTAGTCATTTTCCTAACTTAATTTTCAATATTTTTTGCGTAAAAGAAGCATTGTGCATGCTTTTGTAGCATAAAAACGTAGTATATTTAGTTTTAATGAATTATAATTTATTGAATGTGCGAAGAAGAGATAGGATAGCACAATCTTTAAAGTAAAAACAATAATTAAAAATGTGAGTTTCTGAATATTATCGGATTGTTTGTCTTTGAAGTGTTTGTGTGATCCTATTTTCAGCAAATTTAAGGAATATACTGTTTGATATTTTAACGCTCAACCTTCCTTGCATTTGCTCATGTATCAGGTATCTTCTTATTTTATCAAAATATGGGTCATAGTGACAAGAGGGATAAAGAATGTGAGTGGGTTTTCTATTTTGGTTTGTTTGTTTTTCATTGGATTCGCTTATCAGGAAGGTTGGTTTGTGCTGATAAATAATAATAGGAGATAATTAAAAAGCTAGAGCCCCGGACAGACATAATTCAATAAAAATAAACTAGAAATTTCAGCATCCAGTTAAGAGCAAATACAGCTTTCGACACTTGCTATTGGAGTTTAAAAGAAAAAAAATTGAAAATTTTCAAGTAAGTGACTATGCTGGACTTGAAGCAAGACTATCTTTTACCTAAGAAAGGACTATTATCTTTACTATAACCAAGAAATGGTAAGATGTTAGATGAAATAACTACGTCAAACGGTCCGTAACATAAGATTCTGGAAGATGTTACTATTCTCTTCAAAAGGAGATTGAATATGTACAAAATAAGTATTCCGAATATTTCATGATAACGTGACTTCAACAAGTACTGTCCGACGTCGGAAATGCAAGGAAGGTCGAGCGTTAAAATATCAAACAGTATATTCCTTAAATTTGCTGAAAACAGGATCACACAAACACTTCAAAGACAAACAATCCGATAATATTCGGAAACTCATATTTTTCATTGTTATTTTTTCTTCAAAGATTGTGCTATCCTATCTCTTCTTCGCACATTCAATACAATTATAAATCATTAAAAATAAATATAATACGTTTTTATGCTACAAAAGCATGAGCTATGCTTCTTTTACACAAAAAATATTGAAAATTAAGTTAGGAAATGACTAGAACTTTTTTCAAAAATGTTGGTCCTGAAATGTATATATTGTGCAATAGCAAAAAAAAAAAAAAACGAAAAAAGCCACTAATTCTGTTCTTTGCAATGATAGAACACACCTTTAGGTTTATTTCGAATGCTTCTATTATTGAATATGACCTCCGCCTCTTCATAAAAAGCTACTAAAGTGAATTCATGTTTTGCACATCTTTTTTCTGCATCTGATATTTTGCTGAACTTGACAACTGAATTTGGGAGTCATAAATTATTTCTCACTTTCCTTTCTGCTTAATAAGGGATTAAGATGATTTTTAAGTAGCATAATAGGGCTGTAAATACACTTAAAAATAAAGGTATGTTTGCTTTTCAGTGAAATTTAGGTTAGGAAAATGACTAGAACTTTTTTCAAAAATTTTGATACTGAAATGTGTATATTGTGCAACAGCAACAAGAAAACGAAAAAAACCACTAATTTTATTCTTTGCAATGATAGAACACACCTTCAGGCTCATTTCGAATGCTTCCATTATTGAATAGGACCTCCGCCTTTTCGTGAAATGCCACTTAAGTAAACTCATGTTTTGCACAAGAAAAAAAATGCTTGTCGTAGTTTATTCAAATTTTATTCAAACAAAATTATATTATATAAATTTCAAGTATTTTTTTATTAAATCCTCATACTTTCAGCAACATATCTGAGAATTTTTGGAAATATTGAAAGATTTCTGCACCCGTCACAATTTACTGAAGAGATACGTATACATGCAGATTAGGCTTAGCGGTTGACAGAAAATGCAATTTTTTGAAAAGTTTGACGGCCTGTAAAACAAAAACCAGATCACATATGGGCAAAAGAATTCATATGGTTACTTACCACCATAAAAATATTAAATACACCAAATTTTATCAAAATCCGAGACATGAGGAGGGGGGGGGGGGGGGGGTGTTTTTTTTTTTTTTTTTTGTTTTTTTTTGTTGTTGTGGTGGTGTTGGTGGTTTGTGTGTGTTTTATTTGTGGTGGGGGGGGGGTTTTTGTTGTTGTGTGGTGGTTGGTTGTTTTTTTTTTTTGTTTTTTTTTTTTTTGGTGTGTGTGGTGGGGTGGGATGTGTGTGTGGTGTGGTTGTGTGTGGGGTGTGGTTGGGGGGGGGGGGGGGGTGGTGTGTTGTGTGGGGTGGTGTTTTGGGGGGGGGGGGGGGGGGGGGGGGGGGGGGGGGTGTGGTGTGGGTGGTGGTGTTTGGGGGGGGGGGGGGGGGGGGGGGGGGGGGGGGGGGGGGGGTGGGGGGGGGGGGGGGGGTGGGGGGGGGGTATGGGGGGGGGGGGGGGGGTTTATTTTGAAAGGGGAAGGGGTTGGGTATGGTTGGTAAATAGTGTTTGATGGTTGGGGGTTGTATGTATGAATGTTATTTTGGGGGGGGGTGGGGGGAGTGGGTTGGGGGGGGTTTGGTGGTTGTTGGTGGGGGGTATGTGGTGGAGGGTGTTATTTGGATTGGGGTGTGGGGTGGGTGGTATGTTGGTAGTGGGTTGAGGGTTTTGAGGGGTTGGGGGGGTGATGGGGTTTGGGGATTAGGAGAGGGTGTGTATGTTGTGGTGTAATGGAGTTTGTTGAGGTGGGTGGTAGGATTAGGAGTTGTGAGTGGTATGGGTTTATGAATGGTAAGGGAAGGGAGTTGTGGAGGGGATGGTTGTTGGGGAATGTGGAGAGTTTTGGTGTGGAGAGTATGTAGATTATGGGATGGTATGATTTGGGTGATAGTTTTGGGTATAATTTTAGGGAGAGGACATACTTTCAGCAACATATCTGATAACTTTTGGAAATATTGAGAGATTTCTGCACCCGTCACAATTTACTGAAGAGATACGTATACATGCAGATTAGGCTTAGCGGTTGACAGAAAATGCAATTTTTTGAAAAGTTTGACGGCCTGTAAAACAAAAACCAGATCACATATGGGCAAAAGAATTCATATGGTTACTTACCACCATAAAAATATTAAATACACCAAGTTTTATCAAAATCCGAGGACATGGGTTACATGACCGGGTGAACTGACGTGGAATGACTCAGTTTTAATTAATTATACTTGTTAGCGCACATTAGGTTTGTCATAGTTTATTATACTTATTAATTTGAATTTTAAATCAATAATTCAGCAAAAATTCTTTTAAATCGTAGGTGAAATTAGAATCTATGTCCATCTATCTTTTTCTCTTTTTCTTTCTTTTTTTCTTTGACAGTAGTTGTAAACATCTAACAATCGGTCTCTTAGTTTATATTTTTTTCATTTGAAATTTCAAAACATTATCTCTTATGATTCGAAATGAAAAGTACTGTCTAAAATTTTTTTGTGCAACCTCTGCTGAATCTGCGCACGCGCCAAGTCTCTTCTGGCTTTCTCAAAATAGGAGGGAATTGCAACGAGGAAGTAGCAAGCGAACAAAAGCTGAAGGCATCGGGAAGTGTGCATCCTAAACATATCTCCCCCTTTTTCAAATGGAAGCGTTCGTGGCTGCCAGGTGCACAATACGCAAACAGACAGTAACATGAATTAAACACAAACTGGCCGGTCACCTCGTCTAGTGGTCAGCGACGTCTGACCGTGATGCGGTGGCCCCGGGTTCGAGTCCCGGCTGGGGCATGGGCGTACTTTCTCTCTCTCATGTCATTGTCCTTTCTGTGTGTGTGAAAGTGAGTTATGAATGAATGCCTACCCTATGAACGGGTCCTTATGGCATGTGTGATGAGCATAAAATCGGTTTTCCACCTAAAATGGTGCTCTTAAAAACAGAAGCCGTACCATTACCCCATCCTTCATGGACCTGGTCTAGCTCTGCTGACCAACGGGGGCATGTAACAACAACAACAACAAACACAATTTGTCCAAAGAAGACAGTATGTAGCTATTTCAAGGCTGCAATAGAGCATCTTCATCAGTGTAAAAGTGCTTACACAAGAAAAAAAGTCGGGGAACAATACCCATTCATTTGATATTATCACTTAGGAGAAAAAGTTTCTTTTTCTTTCCAATGGGGGCTGCGTGAGTGAACACACGTCTTTTGCAGACAATGCGATCCCACCGACAAAGCATCCAGTCTTTGCATGTGCCACCATTAAGGAGCTGTGATGCGTTGGCGCAGATAATTTTGACTCCCAGTTACCACCAGATGGAGGCACCTGGGCTCTCTTCGATGCGAAACTGCACTAGAAATTTAATTTTGCCGAAGGATATTCAAAGCCAAACGAATACCCCAAGGGATCTTTTACATGCCGCATGACGATGCGAAACTGCACTAGGAATTTAATTTTTCCGAAGGATATTCAAAGCCAAACGAATACCCCAAGGGATCTTTTACATGCCGCATGCCGATGCGAACTGCACTAGGAATTTAATTTTGCCGAAGGATATTCAAAGCCAAACGAATACCCCAAGGGATCTTTGACATGCCGCATAATCATACGACATGGGAGCTGAGGATTTTTTCTGCATCACGAAAATCCACGGAAGGTGTGAACCCGGGTCCTCGGTGCGGAAGGCCAACGCCTTATCACCACGCCAGCTGCCGACTTATTACACTGAAGTGACAAAAGTCATGGGATACCTCTTAATATCGTGTCGGCCCTCCTTTTGCCCGGCGAAGTGCAACAACTCGACGTGGCATGGACTCAACAAGTCGTTGGAAGTCTTCTGCAGGAATATTGAGCCATGCTGTCTCGATAGGCGTCCATAATTGTGAAAGCGTTGATGGGGCAGGATTTTGGGCACGAACAGACCTCTCGATGGTGTCCCATAAATGCTCAATGGGATTCATGTCGGGCGATCTAGGTGGCCAAATCATTCGTTGGAATTGTCCAGAATTTTCTTCAAACCAATTGCGAACAGTTGTGGCCCGGTGACATGGCGCATTGTCATCCATAAAAATCCCATCGTTGTTTGGGTACATGAAGTCCATGAATGGCTGCAAGTGATCTCCAAGTAGCTGCACATAAGCATTTCCAGTCAATGTTCGGTCCAGTCGCACTAGAGGACCAAGTCCATGCCATGAAAAAACAGCCCACACCATTACGGAGCCACCACCAGCTTGAACAGTGCCTTGCTGACAGTTTGGGTCCATGGCTTCGTGGGGTCTGCGCCACACTCGAACCCTACCATCGGCTCTTACCAGCTGAAATCGTGACTCATCGGACCAGGCCACGGTTTTCCATTCATCTAGGGACCAACCGATATGCTCACGTGCCCACGAGAGTCGCTGCAAGCGATGTCGTTCTGTCAGTAAAGGCACTCGAGTCGGTCTTCTGCTGGAATAGCCCAAGAAATCCAAATTTCTCCGCACAGTTCTAGCAGACACGTCCATTGTACGTCCCACATTGATTTCTACGGTGATTTGACGCAGTGTTGCTTGTCTGTTAGAATTTACGACTCTTTGCAGACGTCGCCGGTCTCGATCTTTAAGTGCAGGCGGTCGACCACTGCGCTGTCCATGGTGGGATGTTATGCCTGAAATTTCATACTCTCGGCACACTCTTGACACAGTGGATCTGGGAATGTTGAATTCTCTAACGATTTCCGAAATGGCATGACCCATGCGTCTAGCTCCAACTAACATTCCGCGTTCAAAGTCTGTTAATTCACGTCGTGCGGTCATCATCACGTTAAAACCTCTTCACATGAATAACTTGAACAGAAATGAAAGCTCTGTAAAAGCACTGCGCATTTATACCTGTTCTATGCGATGCTACTGCCATCTGAAAATTTGCATATTGCTATCCCATGACTTTTGTCACTTCAGTGTAGAAAAGGTCAAATTAAACTTCTAAAAGTATTCTTTTAAACGGGAATCACTTGCCTTCTTTTGTCCATTCCATGCAGAATGCGTTTATTGAATTTTGACATGTTTCGAGACAAAACCCCCAGCGCTCTGTGCCTTAGAGGTTAGGTAAAACAAAACGCACACAAGGGCCGCCTAATTTTCCCGACCCATCTCCTTTTTGCCAAAACTCCATTTGACATGCACTAAGGTTAATTAGATTTCCTCCCTTTTGTCCTTCGGAAACATCGCGCACTAACGATAGCATTAAATATGGAACACCCCTTTGATTCAATTTCCGCGCCAGGTGATTATTTGATCAAAAACAGGACAGAGGAAGAGTTGAGGCACTGTAAAGAGGCGACAAATTGAATCAATGTCAAAGTCATTCTTGTCTGGAAAGTAGAACGATGCTCTCAGCCAACAAGAGCGCTGTACGAAATCCTTCTTTTCATTAAAACAACGTTGCTTTTTGCATAAAAGGCTCATCTTATTAATTTCATTAAATTATAGAGTATCAACCTTTTATGCATAGGAAAATACAAAACTGAGTTAGTAACTTTGTGAAAATCGAAGCGTTTTATGAATAGATAACATGAATAGATAAATGAATAGATAACAACAAAATTCATAAATTCTTCATAGCCACACTGTAAAAAATGAATGTTGTTTTTAACCGACTTCAACAAAGGAGGAGGTTATACAATTCGTCGGAGAATTTTTTTTTTTTTTTTTTTTGTATGTTATAAGATTACTCGAAGATGCCTGGACCGATTTCAAAAATTCTTTTTTTGTTAGAAAGGTCTTTTTTTCCGATTGGTCCCATCCTCTCGTGGTCCGGGTTCGATAACGGGAACCTGCAGAAATCTTTCGAAAAAGAAATTGGGATCACAGTAATCGTAATAATGACCATTTTGAACGCTAGGCTTTTCTGGATTGCATAATGAAATTCATTTCTATGGTCTTTTTGAAAATTTTAAACCGAGTATCTTTCTATGTCCTGCTTTTTTCTCCTGAACTCCAACGAACTGAAATTAGTACCAAGTACTAATTCATTCGTAATATTTCAGGTTTTATTAGTCTTAATTTACAAAAGGTTTGATACAGGAATTCTGAAGAAAGTGAGGAAAATCTCCAAATTTTTGCTCAAATTTAAAGCGATTTGTCCTAAATGATTAAATATGAAATACATTGTTACAAAACGTGATTAATATGAAACAGTTATTATAATAATCTACTTATATTAAAAACTGAGTATCTTTCTAACTATCTTTCTTTCTAACTATCTTTCTATGTCACGCTTCTTTCTCCTGAACGCCAATGAACTGAAAGTCGAACCAGGTACCGATAGATAGGTAATTTTTCAAGCTTCATTAGTTTCAATCTATATAATTATACGATTTTAATTAGCGAAGATATCAATTAATAAGTAGTCAAGTTTAAAGCGATTAAGCCTAATAAATGATTAAATATGAAATCCATTCTTGCATTGCAAAACGTGGTTGCCATGCCATGAAACAATAGTAAAAATGAAAATGAGAATTTTGAATGAAGGCTTAACTAAATCAAACACGAAACTCATAAGCGGGCGACTTACATAGTATTTTTATCGCTAGCTACTTGTAATATTTTGAAACATTCATTTGTTGAAGAGCCATCTACTTATATTAAAAACTGAGTATCAATGTCTGCTTTTTCTCCTTTGAGCGAGCTGAACCAAGGGCGGATCCATCTTCTGGTTAAGGAGGGGGTCATTTTCGGAAAAGGGGGGTCAAAGTGCAATTTTTGTGCAAAAATGGGGTGGTTTGGCAGTTTTTTCGTAAAATAAGTCCCCAAAATGCAATTTTTTGCTATATTTGGTCGGTTAAGGGGGGGGGGGGGGTCATGATCCCCATGACCCCACTCTGGATCCGCGCCTGAGCTGAACTTACTGAAACTTTCCTCACCATCTTGAAGGCGCGAAGCATCTCAATAATTCGAATGATTTTTTTTATACAGGAAAAAAGTAAAGGCGTGAAGCGCCTGTTAGCGAGCCGCCTTGGCGGGGAGTAGTTTCTTGACATTTTCCTCACTACTTTCAGGGCACGAAGTGCCCGTGCAACGCCGGGCCACGTTCGTGGTACGTCTTGAAATCGAATGAACATTAAATTATATCAAATAAAACTTCAGAATGAGGTAAAAGTTAGAGAGGGGGGACGTTATGCATCAACATGCCGCAGGAAGCTAATCTAGCTGCCCTGGCAGCTAGTGATAATGAAAATTTTGAATGAAGGCTTAACTGAAGCAAACATGAAACTCATTAGCGGCCCACGTACGTAATACGTCGTAAAATTTTATGAACCGCGAGAATCTAGTGTTGTTTTGAAATATAAATTAGTTGAAAAGCTGTTAATATTTAGCCTTTGATTAAACTAGTTTAACACCAGATATCTGGTACAGTATATCTGGTGAATACCAGTATATACCAGAGTGTATTGTGGTATTATACCAGAGTATAACAAGGGATATACCAGATAATAATAACCAGAGAATAACAAGGATTATTTTTTAGTGTCAATCGTTTAAAATTTTAGACGCGTTGATACTTTCCTTTTTTTTTCCTTACATAGTTTATTTTTTGAAGCATTTATTGAAGCAAATTAGGTGAAGTTTTGTAATGGAAACATTACCTTATTTCATATGTACATTTACACTAAAAAGAATAAAATAAATAATTTTGGAAAAAAATAGAACCGACTTCAGTTGGAAATTGCTCTAAAAAGTAAAAAATAATTTTTTTCTTTGAACACCATCGAAACTACTTTTAAACATAAGTTTTGAAGTCGGCGCAAAAACAATGTATAGAATCATGCGCAACTATAATTCAACTATATACATTTTAATGGATCCAGGTTCTTTAAAAGCATTCGCATACATTTCATTCATTACCACACATTCGTGTAATGGTAAAAATATTCTGCTTTTAGTTTTCAATGGTTTCTCCGAAAAATTTTGGCAAAATATGGTTAAATATCATTTGACCTATCGTTTTTGCGCCGACTTCAAAACTTATGTTTAAAAGTAGTTTCGATGGTGTTCAAAGAAAAAAATTATTTTTTACTTTTTAGAGCAATTTCCAACTGAAGTCGGTTCTATTTTTTTCCAAAATTATTTATTTTATTCTTTTTAGTGTAAGTGTACTTATGAAATAAGGTAATGTTTCCATTACGGAACTTTACCTAATTTTCTTAAGGAAATGCTCCATAAAATAAACTGAAAAAAGAAAGGAAGAAACTATCAACGCGTCTAAAATTATAAACGATTGACACTAAAAAATAATCTTTGTTATTCTCTGGTATTTATTTGTGTACTCGCTTAATCAAAGCCATTTAAATATCAACGGTTTGTCAACTAATTTATATTTCAAAGCACTTCTAGTTTATCGTTGTCCATAAGATTTTAAGGCAGGGATTCAAGTGAAACACGGACGATCGCAACTCACCAATGCAATCGCAAATTCTAAAATTTGGATTCAAGTGAAACGAATTCACTTGAATTCGACTTACAGTAGCGGTTGCAATATGCAAACGCCTCGAAGCGATTGCAATGGTGTTTCACTTGAATTCGGCCCTAACACATGCTACGTACGTTACCGCTAATGAGTTTCATGTTACATTTAGTTAAGCCTTGGTTCAAATTTTTCATCATGATTACTATTAGTATTGCTGTTGCGAGGCAAAAAATTTTTGCAACAATGAATTGAAAATTTAATCATTTAATGGGGAAATGACATGAAATTTACTGTTTTCCATAATAACTTTTTTTCTAGTGAACAAATATCG
>JAXGGA010023019.1:0-14084 GCA_038373865.1 Uloborus plumipes
GAGTATTGTTTTGAAACATTCTTTACTACTTTGAAGGCTCAAAGTGCCCGTGCAACACCGGGCCACGCAGCTAGCTGCTTGGGCATTAGTGGGCCACATATACGTAGTATGTCTTAAAATTTTATGAAAATTGAATTATATCAAATAGTATCACATCAGAATGAGGTAAAGGTTGGGTGGCAGGAGGACATTATGCATCAACATGCCGCAGGAAGCTAATCTAGCTGCCCAGGCAGCTAGTATAAGCATAAATTATGTTGAACAATGACATATAGCAAAAATTTGAGTGACTGGCTTGTAAAAAATTAAATATAGATTCTAATAGTAAACAGCAAGAACAGCTTGACAATGACTTGGAACCATTGATGCATGGAGATTATGAGTAAAATTATTGAATTGGTATCAACATCACATCCCTAAGCACTATTTTCTTAAAACATTATGTTTTGATTTTGTGCTTAATTCTAAATTTAACACTGAAACTTAGTTTATAATTTAGAAGAAGGGGAATTATCCTAATGTATAGGGATGCACTGAGTAGTACTTTGGCCGAGTAGTCGAGTACTGAGTACTCAGCTTTTCACTACTCGGCCAAGTACCGAGTACTAGTTGTTTTTTTAAAAATCATTGACATACAGAGGTACAGGGTTATAAATCATAACGAAATTTTACTGGTCTTCTCGACCAGTGAACAATATATACTGGTTAACAGACAACATCACTGGTCCACCTTAAATCATTAACCACATTTTTTTTCTTTAAAAAAAGTGGTAGTCCTTGGCCCTGTGGCAGAATTTTTTTCAGCTTTCTGCGACAAATTTTCTAGAACCAAATTCTTTCTGCGACACTAGAATATTCTTCATAATAAATATATATGCAACCCTCTTACAGTAACACAAGGTGTTTATATTTATAAAAATGTTAACATTAATACTATAGATTAATAGGTTTTTTTTCTGGTGGCTGTTTTATATTATTTTTTTTTTCTTAGCCTCTTTTTTTCCTACCAATCGCAAAAATCTTTCTGCACGCTGTCACCCTGTTTCTGCGACAATGTCGCCGTGTTGGCACTTTCTGCCACAGGGGTCCTTGGATTGTTTATTATTTTTATGGTGATTCGAGGCGAGTTTTACTGGTCTGGAACCAATGGACCAGCAGTACATTCGAACCCTGACATATGAACTGATCATTAGAATGGACCTATATACGATAGTTCTTAGAACAAAAATCCCACTGAATTTAACTTCTGCATTGTTTAAAATATTTTATTTATTTTGTCAAAAATTTTAGAAAAAGTTATTTTTTAAATGAAACTACATTAAATGAATAAATATTATAACTTTTTAAAAACTTATACGTAGAATTCAGTCATATTTTATAAAAATATTAATTGTAAATGATTGCATTATATATATATTTGCATATTTTTAATTACTGAAAAATGTGTCTTGAACTATTCAATTTTCTACAACTACTCGGTATCGGCCGAGTACCTGATCCAAATTTGGCCGAGTACTGAGTACTCGGCAAATTGCCGAGTAGGCTGACTACCAAATATTTACTGAGTACTCGGTGCATCCCTACTTATGTACATAAAAATATCTCATTTATTAAATAGTGAACAAAGAATTTCAATAAAATAAAAGGTCAAGTGTCCAAGTGCATAACAAAAAATACACTTTCAATGCTTCAGCTTTTGACCTAAAAGTTCTGCGCACACAACATGTTATCAAGTAGATATGATGTTACTATGGTCTAAGTTCAAATTTGATATGGGTTGAAATCCTTAAAAGCTAGCTATCACAAAAGCTCAAAAAAAAGTTATTAATACTGTATGAACTTGGATTTGCACTGCATGAAAATTTTTCTGCAGTGCAGAAAACATTAAAATGAAAAAAAAAAAAAAAGTGGTAAGTCTTTTACAAAATTCCCCCATTTAAATGATTTAACAGCTTGTCTACAAACGAATTATATTAACACTACTTGGCTGACTATTAACATCATCGGGTATTTCTTCCTTTACTTTCTCTGCTAACAAAATATGTTCAGCTATATGAGCAGCTATATGCTGCTGCAGATCCTGATGCGAGCGGAACACATCTTTACAGACCACACACTGGTGGCCTTTCCCGCCACTGTGGCAAGAAAAATGCTGGCGGAGGTTGCTGATGTGCGTGAATCTTTTATTACAGACAGGGCAGACATGGGGTTTCAGCCCCGTGTGGGTGATGCTGTGCTGTCTCAGGTTGCTGATGTGAGTGAAACTCTTGCCGCACTCGTGGCAGGTGTGGGGCTTCTCGCCAGTGTGGGTCAGGGTGTGCTGTCGCAGGTTGCTGATGTGCGTGAAACCCTTGCCGCACTCGTTGCACACGTGTGGTTTTTCCCCGGTGTGGATGAGGATGTGCTGTCGTAGGTTTGAAATGTGAGTAAAAGCTTTCTTGCAAATAACACAGACGTGAGGCTTCTCTCCGGTATGGGTCAGGCTGTGCTGGCGTAGATTTCCAACATGTTTAAAGGATTTGTTGCACTCTTTACACACATGAGGTTTCATGATAAATGTAAATCCAGGAGTTCTGACTCATTCAAAGATTGTCAGTCAATGATGAAATATAGCTCACCTATAAAAAGTAAATGCACTAATATACACTCAATTCTCATAAACTTACACAAATGCACTTGATCACGGAAGACCAGGTAGATAAATAAAATGAGCACCAATTCCATCAATGTATCAAATTTGATGCCAATTTTAAGTTTCCTAAAACACTGGATTTTTTTTAAAGAAAAAATCGAGTTTTCAGAGAATGAAAGACCACACTAGCGGGCTTCACTTCTACTGAGTAGCCTTTTTATGGTCAATGTTTCAGGGCATGGATCTTTTGCCACATAGGCCTAATGGTAAAATTCTCCCTAGCACCCCTAACTCTTCCGAACGCCTGCTGAGTCGGATCATCAATTTACTTTTTTAGAATCTTTTCAATTAAGTTCACTTCCTGTTTTTAATCTTCAGCCTTTCGCTCAAGATCAGCTTAGGGGAGGAATTGCAATAGTTTTGGAATAAAAATTTCCTTCAGACTTTTGTTCATTTGTTTGTCAGTGATCTAAACGGGGAATAATTGTTTCTGAGAAGAGTAAAAACTTGAATAAAAAATTGTACTCTTGTCCTTTCTTCACAAAATGTAATAATCAGGTATAAAACAAAATTACCATTTTCCTTTTTAGAAAAGTGTCAAGCTTCGTTTTAAATGGAAAATATGTGTTAAGCTTGCTTATATTTGGTAATTGCAGAAATTATTTGGTAATTGTACCTAAAACCCTTTAACCCCTCGCCCGAGTCCCCAAAATTTCATGGAATGAAATGGTGGGTGCTTACAGAGGTTTTATGAGGAACAAGAAAAATTGGGGAACCTTCATGAGAAATTGAGATAAAACAGTGTGAAGAAATTTAAAATTTAGCTTTCAAAACTAAATCACAAAATTCAAGGACTAAGGGCACATTTTAATGCTTTTTAGGGTTTTCAAGCATTTGAAATTAAACTTTTTATTTCAAACAGTTTCCAAGGTTTTTTAAAAGTGTACCAAGCATGGATATGTATGTCTTTTGGAGGTAACTATTTTAAATTTTATTAATTTTAACTCTAATCTACCGATGCTGTTGTGATTCCACTCTCACTTTAGGTGGCCTTGAAAGATATATGATTTAGATCTTTTAAAACACACCAAATACTATTTATAATTATTCTGAACAATTACTACATTATCTTATTATTAATGCAAATATCATACAACACTAATCATGGATTTTCTTCAAAATACAACAGTACACTGAGATAAACAGTACAGAGCTGTAGTATAAACAACTCAATAACTGAACTGAACTGAATCATCAGAAGTATTCCCATTTATTCTCTTGGAAGAAAGTACTCAGAATAGGTATTTTAGAGTTATCTGCTTCAAGGCCGTAGCCAGGATTTTTTTCGGGGGGGGGGGAGGGTTCGAAGTGAAGAAAGTTTGTTTGAAAAAAAAATAAATAAACAAGAGGTTACAAGTCTAATGATGCAATGGGAGCATGAGCTGCTTGTACGGAGGGGGGGGGGGGGAGGGCAAGGGGGCAGCTGCTCCCCTTCACTTCCGAAAGTAAAGGGGCCCTGCCCTTCACTTTTTAGAGCGAAAAATTAACGGTCGGTTATTTACTGGGTGGATTGATTTAATTCATGAAAATAAAAAACTGAAAATACCACAAAAATGTTTTTTTTTTTTTCTCATCTTATTTCAGAAGAAAGGAACTTTGAATTGCAAAGGGGATATCTACAGTAAAATACATCCTGCTTTTGAGACTGTATTAAAGTTTTTAGAGGTCATTTGTTAAAATCCAATAATATAGCCAAATTTAACAACAAAAAAAAAAGAAGCAGCTTTAGGGTGCCGCCCTAACTCCTCATAAACCCGTTGGATCGACGGGGGGGGGGGAATATTTTTCATTTTAGTAAGTACAGGGCGAGGACTGCTGATGGTCTTTGAAAAAGGTGAGAAAGGTGACAAATTTTAAAACAAAAGTGACTAAAAGGTGACAAAAAAGTAACTACAAAGGTGACCAAAGTAATTTGTTAAGAAATAAAAAAACAGAAAACGATTATCATTTTTTCTGACTATTAGCAAAATAGCCTACATACTATTTTTGAAGACTTAAATTCCGAACATGAACATGATAGGAAATAACAAAATAAATCATTTTATGACATATTTTCAAAAAACTTTCAGGGTAAACTCTATGTTATGACAGGGGTGATTGTGAGTTCATAAAAAAAAATACCTGAAAGTTTTCAAGAGAAAATGTGTGTGTGTGGGTGGGGTGGGGTTAAACCAAGGCCCAATTTCTTTAGCGCACCTAATTTTATAAATATACATACATAATAATTAATTTCCTTTCCTAAACTATTACATTTCATGTATTCGAATAGTTTCAAATAGTTTTTAGTCAAAATATTGTGCATGCATTTAATTAAAATTTTAACATGAGTAATAAAGTTACTTTTGAGCTGGTGCTGAACAAATTATCTCCAAAAAAATATTTTAAGGAGAAGTTTAATTCTTTTTTATTTATTTGCCTTTCAACAAGGAATAGCAAGCATCAAAAGTGCAAAGTATGAATCTTACAGAGGAAGCAAAGAAATGCCAATTAAAAATTAGGGCGTTAAAAGTATGAAAGTGGCATATAAAAGAATTCAAATAAACGTACTTCAGATTTACAATTAAAAGCTCTACGATAAACATATTATTTTTACTATCCACGTAATTGAAGCAAAATAAAATGTATCAAATCTTCAAATTTAGACATTTTGATTTTCATAAAAGAGGCAGAATTTTGCTCCAAAATTTTAAATTAATGATTTTTTAACATAAATATATTGCATGTATTTGTTTCCTAAAGGTAACAAGCATCAAAAATGAGAAAAATTCAATTCTCATATCAGATGCAAATCGATTGCATTTTCTTAAATGCATCAAAAAAAAAAGAAAAAAAAAAGATGCAAATAAAATAATTTATTAAAGCAAAAAAACAATTAGGATGGCAGCTTAACATTCCTATTCGATGAATATTATTAATATATATCGGTATAATCATCGAAAACTCGAGAAAGCAAAGAAATTCCGGAGATGAGAAGATAAAAGCATAATTAAAAATATTATATTTCTGGCATTTTCAAACATGAAAATACCAGAATCAATCATGAAAATACCGGAAATCCGGTAAAATACCAGAACACAATCACCCCTAGGTTATACAAATACAAATGTGGCGACCAGCAGCAGGCTCTGAGCCCAACTTGGCTGGTCCTAGTCAAATTAAAGACCCCAATGAAGATCAATGGCCCTCTTAAAGCCATCTACTCCATTGCTCTTTACCACCTCTTCCGGTAAGCTGTTCCAAGTTCCTACTACCCTGCTAAAATAGTAATTTTTTCGAATTTCAAGATTAGCCTGAGATTTAAACAGCTTAAAACAATGACCCCTTGTCCTGCTTTCCGTGCGAAAATCTAACCCCGTAACATCATTCATTTTAATAAATTTAAACAACTGAATCATGTCCCCTCTGGCTCTCCTTCGCTCAAGACTATACATATTAAGCATTCTAAGTCTGGAATCATAGTCTAAATTAGAAAACCCATTTACTAACCTTGTAGCCCTTCTTTGTACCCTTTCCAATAAATTAATGTCTTTCTTCAGATAAGGAGACCAAAACTGAACAGCATACTCCAAATGAGGTCTTACCAAACTTCTATATAGAGGCAGAAGAACCTTCTTAGATTTGTTTGAAATAGATCTATTAATAAACCCAAGCATCCTATTGGCTTTGTTACTAGCTATGCTGCACTGTTGACTAGACTTGAAATCCTGATTTATTAAGACACCTAGATCCATAACATTATCTGCCCTACTAATGACTGAACCCTGTAAATAATAGCTTGTATGCTTATTTCCATGACCGAAATGCAGCACTTGACATTTCCCAACATTAACTGCCATACCCCACTTGTCTGCCCATTTAGTAATATGATCCAAATCCTGTTGCAGCTGATTTATTTGTTCGTCATTTTCTACAACCCCCATAAGTTTGACATCATCGGCAAAACAATTCATGTTTCCAGAAACATTTTCATGAATGTCATTCATAAAAATAATAAACAAAAGGGGACCTAAAACTGATCCTTGGGGAACCCCACTTAAAACCTCACTCCATTTAGAATAGTTACCCCTAACAACTACTCTTTGTTTCCTTCCTGTCAGCCAATTCCTAACCCAAACTAGAATTTTACCTCCTACCCCTATACCAGCTAATTTACTGAGTAGTGCTACATGCGGTACCTTATCGAAAGCTTTTTGAAAATCTATGTAAACAACATCTACGCATTTTTTGCTATCTAAAGCCAAGGTAACCTTGTCGTAGAAATGTAATAAATTAGTAGCACACGATTTACCTTTTCTGAAACCATACTGCAAACTACTCAACAGCCCATTATTTTCTAAGAAATTCATAATCTTAATTTTGATCAATGTTTCAAAAATTTTACATACCACTGAAGTCAGACTCACAGGCCTATAATTTCCTGCATTACCTCTAGACCCTTTCTTGAAGAGTGGTGTAATGTTAGCTAGTTTCCAGTCCTCTGGCACTATCCCTGAGTTATACGAAGCATTGAATATATTAACTATAGCGTCAACTAATTCCTCTGCACATTCTACTAGAATTTTTGGATAAATATTATCTGGTCCCGGAGCTTTTGTGGTTTTAATTTTTTTCAAATAAAGTAAAACGTCCTCCCTGGAAAATACAAAGTCCTCAAGCTGTGTAGTAGCTTGTGTCTTGCTTGTGTCAACTGTTGAGATACAGTTATCGTTAAAAACACTGGAAAAAAAGTCATTTAGAACATTTGCTATATCACCATCATTCTGAATTAAATTTCCATGCTCATCTACTAGTGGCCCAATTTGACTATTTCGAACTTTCCCAGAATTTGCGTATGCAAAAAACTCCTTTGGATTCCTGTCAATATTATCTGCCAGCTTTTGTTCCAATTCTCTTTTCTGAAACCGTACCAAATACTTAAAACTACGCCTAGCCTCACAATACTGTAGCCTGTCTGCGCTGTGACCAGTTTCTTTTAATCGACGAAAAGCAGCTTGCTTACGGTTTAGAGCATCCTTAGTTTCCCTAGTGAACCACATGGGCCAAATTTTTGTGTTTACCCCTTTTCTCCTAAAAGGAACAAAATCTCCAACTGTTTTTGCTAGTTTTTCCTTAAACTCTGTCCACTGCAAATTTACATCGCTATTGTCCAAACCTGATGAAAAAACCGCTTTCAAACTCTGCCTGAGTGCGACAAAATCAGTATTTCTGAAATTAGGTACAAACCTAAAATTTTTGTCTTTGTGCATATCAAACTTAATCCCAAACCTAATGCTGTTGTGGTCACTATCCCCAATATGCTCCCCTACACATAATGCCTGTACAGAACCTTCAACATTGCAGAAAACAAGATCCAAAACAGTATCCTGCCGTGTTCCCTCAGAAACAACTTGATCTAAAAAACAGTCACCAATTACTTTTAGAAATTCCTCTTCTCTACTATTATTGGGGTAAGAATTATTCCAATCAATGCCCGGAAAATTGAAATCCCCCATTATAATTACCGGTCCCTTACTCGACATGTCTCTAATAATACGATACATCTGTTCATCTTGACCCTGGCTTAGATTAGGTGGCCTATAAATGTTACCCAAACGTAATTTTTTACCCTTACCGCTCATCAATTCTAGCCAAACCATGTCAATATCATTAGGTTTGTCATTTATTGCCAATTCATTGCAAGTTAAAGTATCTCTAACATAAAATAAAACCCCACCACCTCTTTTACCTACTCTATCTTGTCTAAACAAATTATACCCAGGAATACACAATAAATCATCATCATTTTTGGTAGCCCATGTCTCGGTAACTCCAATTACATCCAATTTCTCATTTGTGATTATGCTTTTTAATTCTTCCATCTTGTTCCTAATACTGCGAGCATTGGTATAAAAAACCTTAAGCATGCTCAACTTGTTTTTATTCAACCCCTTACGATTTCTTGAATCAAAATTGTTGAAATGACTACTCTTATTTTCCTCCTTATTACCATTCCTAATTAAACCCAAATAGTTTGCATATTTTTGCAACCTTCTCCGTGAACCCTGCCCCCCTTTCAAACTTAGTTTTTTGACTCAGAATACTCCAAAACCAAACCACTAACCATTTTAACCCCTGTAGAACTCAGATGCAGGCCATCCCTAGCAATCCAATCTCGCTTACAATAACTCCACACGTCGATGAATCTGATATTGCGCATATGGCAAATTTCTTTGAGTATCAGGTTCATGCACCTAGCCCGCTGGTTTAACCAGCTCCTATTGACTCCGTACCTGGGCAGCAACCCAACCACTTGGACACTGGTCGAACTGTTGGTTGCTTTATCCAACAGGGAATTCCACTCGTTCCTAAATTCCTCATTATTACTACGGCCTACATCGTTCGTTCCCACCCATAAAGTGACCATATCCTCCTTATCAAATGTTCCCCTCTTCTCTGCAACCTTATTTACATCCTTCACCAGAGCCCCTGGTAAACAACACCTAGCCACCTGACGTTTTATCCTCCCGATTGAATTTCCCACCTCACGCACCATAGAATCCCCCAATATTACCCCCTTCGTCTCCCAGTCTGTCTCCTTACTGCTAACTTCCCCCTTCACCTCTGGAATAATCCCACTAACTAACTCACAGCTAATGCCCACATCCTTTTTAATAACTTCCCCCTTTCCATCTGAATTGTTTACCTCCTCTGTCCCACAACCTGAGGCTATTTGGGCCTGCAAAATGGTCATCCTATTTTTTAAGTCCAGGAGCTCAGCACACTTAGTGCAAGTGAAATCATCCTCAGAAATGGACTCCTCTTTTCCCTCATACAGGCAGAACATCTGACAAATGTCGCAAGAAATCCACCTGCTCCCCTTCCCATTCTTAACCTCTTTCAAAATGCATATAACACCCATAATAACTCGAATGATCCACTTAAACAAAAGCAATACAAAAAGAGAAAAGTGCAAAATTTTAAGAGTAACTACTAATAATTAAAAACAGAAATCATTTGAGTTAAAGATACAAAGAATGCAGATAGCTAAGTCAGTAGTAAATAAAAATAAACTAAATTGCTACACCCAACTAAGAACACAGGCCTAACAACAAAGGAATCACCACATTTTAGGCTTAGCTCAAAAAATTGAAAAACACTTTAAGAATGCAAGTAAAGCAAAAATAAGTCTCAATGCACAGAAATACTAAATTATATGCTGAAATACAATAAAAATACCAAAACTGATACAATAAAAACAAACAATTTACATTAAAAATATCACTTAGCTCAGAGCAGCAAAAATCTCCCCTGCAACACTGGCGCCCTCTAGCGGCGGTGTTGCAGTTATGTTCAAAGATTTTCTTTAAAATCAATTATATTAATTAACACCTGAAATTATGAAGTGAAGATAATGACGATGTATTTAATGAATATATTTTTTTTTTCATATTTTTAATAGCTCATTGCAAAAATGTGTACAAAGCAAAAAAAAAAACTAAAAAGTATACTTTTTAGTGAACATTTGTGCTTTGTATTTATTGACAATAGAGAATGAGTGAAAATCCCATCTCTATGCAAATCATCAACCGAATTTCGTATCAAGAACAAAAAAAAAAAAAAAAACTGACAAGTATCCTTGGAACAGGTGCATCTGTTTTTTGTTTCTTTTTGACACTTTTAAACAGGGGCTTCTAAAGGCTTTGTTTTGTGAATGAGCCACAGTTGAAACACTTTTTTTTAGTGGTTGAATGACAGATTTTTGCTTTTTTTTTCAAGATTATTTATTTTCAGGTACGGAAAAGAATATTCATACTTTTCAAAAATTTTATTTATCAAAAATAGATTTTTCTAAAACACATTTCAAGAAAGGTTTAAAATGGTGACAAAAATTCCAAAAGGTGACAAAAAGTAACCAAAATTTCAAAAGGTGACTAAAAGTGATAAGTGAGAAAGGTGACTGAGTCCTCGCCCTGTAAGTATTTTGAAATTTATTCATTACAATAGGAGTTGAACACGGGAGTCTGACAATGGTTTTATTTTTACTTTCTTTGAAATCAGTTCAGAAGCAAATTTCTCCAGATCATGCCCATTTCCCCCTATTTACTGCATTTGCATGTAGGGGCGAGGTTTTTTGGTAATTTGTGTTGAGTGTATACCCTCCCCCACCCCCTGGAAAAATTAATAATGTTCGGCCTGGTTCGCAGGTAAGCCAGTTATTGGAGGGAAAATCAAAATTTTTCCTCGTTCAGGGCACAAAAGTTAATCGGGCCTTTTACTCAACGAAAGACTTCGTCAGACATTCGGAGGATTAGTCTCAACTCAACTCAACGAAAAATTTTCTCACATATAAATCTCTGTACTTGCTAGAATATAGATGTTTTCCATAACAATACGTAGTATACAGGTCCCCACAACATAGGATATTGGTTTGACCAAATGGGTTTGAGGGGCTGGCATATATGCCCTTCAAAATAGTTCTAGTTCTTATCAAAAAATTTCTCATCTTGGCCTGGCCCTGCGAAAGGGGAGGGCAGCCTGGGCATGGCCTCTGGGCTCGCTAAGTTAGAGGGGCCCGTGAATTTTAGTTTTTCACCATCAGTGTCCAATTTAGGAACGTTAGGACAGTAGGGCAGACCTTAAATTTCTAAATCGGGCCCTGAACATCTGGATGGGCCCTATTGAAAAGTGTATCGAAGTACTGTAGTGTTGAAACCACAAACTTTGATTTTTAACTTCATGATTTCCATATTAAAATCATACTTTGTTATAATTTACTATTTCGTCTTTGATTTTGCTCCCCCCTCCCAAGGTGGGGACCCTACGGCTCTAGGCTGAGTCTCATGGACTTCTTGGTAAATCAAGTTCCTCTCATCAATGGTAAATGCAAGGAAGAGAATGGGGGCAGAAAGTATCTGGCTCCCGTCGCCAGAGAATTTCTTTCATATCCCTGCTCTGGGCTATACTCTAGACTACTTTTCTAGATCGCTCTCCTGGGGTGTTGACCCATGGAGTTTACCCCTTGCTGCCCTCCTTCTCTGCGACTTGGTGCGTGGGATCGAAGGAACATAAAGGAGCGCTACGATAGATTGCTATGTGCTACAGGGTTCGGGAATTATAGTACAAAGCACTTCGCACCCAGAAAACAAAGAATGCACTTTCATTAACTCATCACCTCTCCATTGATAATAACAATAACTGATTTCAACATCTGTATCTGTTATCACTGTGATCAATATGTTAAGAGATAGAAATTTTTAAAAAATTCGAAAAATTTTGGCTAAAATTGTGTTCACAGTACGCCCAAAAGGGAACCACACACGTGTTTTATGGCGTAAAGGAGAGGATCTTCTTTTTTTTTTCATGATAAAAGAATCTCAACGACAAGTGAAATAAATTTTGTTATCCCGTTAAAGATTATTGACCAGCTGGAGAGACAGAATAATTTAAGTTTTAAGTTGAAAAGATAGAAAAAAACTCCTTTGGCGAAATAGTGAGCAGAAATATTCAAGTTTGTTCAAATGATTTTTTTTTTAATTATTATTCTAATTTTTCTTTATACCATCAAAAACCTCAGACCCATCACAACTTCGAGAGGGGGGGGGGGGACCTCCGACCATCAAACCTTGCAATCTTCTTCTTTTTTTTTTAGTTGAATACTTTTTAAAAACTTTTGAGGTTTGAAAATTTCGGGGGGGGGGGGCATTATAGGATGTGTGTGATGTACTTTCAGTGAAAGAAAAAACAAAAACCAGACAGAAGATGAATTTTCTATGCCATAAACAACTTTGGAGGGAGGAAGGGGGCAGTCTTTATCAGTGAATGAAATAGAATCTATTCCAGCTTTACAAAACAAAAGCAAAATAAAGAGGGGGGGGGGGGGCGAATGAAGTGAGAATTAGGTTGAGCTTCCTACCCCATTTGATTTTTATCCTAGCTAGTAGACAGGATTATTTTCAGATTGGCTCCTAATTTTTTTCTGGGTTCCTTACTGGTGAAGCTTTACTTCAAAGGTGGTTTTGTGTTTTTAAAAAGTTAAAGGTAAATCGTTTATAAATGTAAATTAATTAATAACTGAAGTTTCTTTTTTTTTTTTTTTAATCAAATGGTCATCTTAATACATGTCACAGCAGAAGCACAAGAAGAAGGAGTTTCTAAAGTCAACTCAACTAAAGACCTTGAAACATTGTCATGTCATAAATCCTTATATATTAATTCAATAATCATGTAAAGAACATGGCCCACTAACCCCCAAGTAGGGGGAGCATTGTCGAAGTTTTTTAAATTTAAGATTGAACCCCCCTATATTGTTGGAAATGCTTCACTGATCACAAAAATACTAATTTTTTTTCTGTACTATGAAAATTGAGTAAACTCTAGTCATTTTCTTGTTTTTTACTGTACGGCGCTAAATTGGGCCATCGGAGAATTCGGTATCTCATTTTTATCCCCATACTAGTGATATATTTCTTAGTTGGGAAAGGGAGGAACACAACAAGGCACTACACAGACCATGCCAATGAGATTTTAACCTTCTAAAGGGTGCCATTTTTGAGTTATATAATGTACACCCATACAAACATATGTGCAAATGTCACAAGAAAACTTATGCTAGTTAACTCAATGATGATCAAAATGGATATTTCAGCTGTGAGTATGTTCTTTGGTACATATTCACTTGTGCATGGGCAGAGAAACTACCCAACATTAATTGAAAAGTGGGAGAAATAAAAATTTATGTGAAAATTGTGCTTTTTAAAAAAAATTTTTGGGAATGCACCAGAGCATTCACAAAAGCCTTGGAACAGATATTTTCAATTCACAGAATTTATTGAAAAAATAGGACAAAGCAATTTAGCTTTTGCTTTTAAAGATCGTAGATTTGGTAGATTACCAGCATGTGCTGCTGTAACATTGTATCACTGAAATAATGTTAGTACATTTTTAGATCAAATGAATATTAGAAATCAACTGGCTTGTGTAGTATATTCTTTTATGCATAATGACTTCTTCAAATTTTTCTTACTACCTACAGCACTGATTGGTACACACCTTATAGAAACATATTTGAGATTGGTTCTTGACAAAAGAACTAATTACATCACTCTCCTGAATGTTTTCCCTAAATTGCACAGTGAGTTGTCTTCTCCTACAAATGTCTGCAAATCAGAAAGGCAGGGATAGAAAGATTAAAAGAAAAATTTTCTTTTGATGTGTATCCTATTGAATGGATGGAAACAATACAGAAAGAGTTGGATGAAGCTGATGAAGATCTTATTAACAGTATTTGCCAGAAGATGTTATGTGCCTGTGGAATCGCAGTTGCTAGACAGAGAGGGGATGCATTTAAGTCTGGTAATTCAAACAATCATCAATTTCTTGTCCGGCAGCAAATTCCAGAGCACTTGCTTGAAAG
>JAXGGA010023020.1:0-14082 GCA_038373865.1 Uloborus plumipes
AAAAAAATGTCAGGCATTAATGGGTTAAAATATGTTTGGAAAACATTAATGGGCCATAAGACTAAATGCTACCATCTTGTCCCGCACACGACACTCATGTATTTCATTAAAAAGTAGTGATTTTAAAGGGTTTTGAACAAAATTTTGTTGGTAAAAAAACCACAATCCTGTGTGGGATTTCTTAGGCAAAAAACTCCATTTATTACCTTTTGAAATGACTACCTTTTAGTGAAATACTTGAGCATCACGTGCGGGACAAGATGCCGGCGATTTCGAGGAATGGCCCAAATGCGAATGTACTTGGTTATTCGCAAATGGTAATTATTGTTTCGGAAAAACAAACAACTTTCCTACAAAATGCCAATTTCTAAAGTCATACACACTTGAACCGTTTAATATTCGTCATTGATGAGACAACCAGTGGCGTATATATGTTTGAATTTTGGAGGGGGCTGAAGTAACCAAGCATAGCCAAGATTATTTCAGACTTCAGGAAAGGGTGGTGGTTCGGGAACCCTCAACTGGAAATGTATTAGAATTGATGATCTGAAAACCCATTTTAGGCTATCTTTAATGACGTTAAGAATAAAGTATGGATTCAGAAGCTGTCCCACAAATTTTGTCACATTGAAGCTTCAAATTCTCGATTATGCTATAATTCGTTGAAAGAAATCGAGGGTATAGACGTAGAGTGCTCTTTCTCAGAATATTTTTGAAATTTAAGTACAGTGGAGTCTCGAAAATCCGAGGTAATTGGGGCTCATGCCACCTCGGATTACTGAAAACTCGGATTATCCGGAAAAAATTCTTAACAGTAGAAACGTAACATTTTTCGATCATCATTAGTAAGATAAACTTAATTTCAAGTCGTTTTACATATCAAGTTATTATTTCCAAAGCATATCTTAATGCATCTCTAGTAGTTAAAGGGTATTTCGTGACACTTGATGAATGTCTTTGACACCAACCTCTCAATACTTTTTGTATTACTTTAGTGTGAGTACAAAAGAAAATTTTCCAACAGCAAAAGGATCTTATTTTCAGATTTTAATGCAAATTATCTTTTTAGCTATTGAAGATAGACCTTAAAATGTCAATAAAGAGCCTCGGTTTAAGCGGAACCTCGGACTTTTGAGACTCGGATTTTCGAGACTCTACTGTAATGGAAAGGTGTTTGAAGGCTCCCCTGGAAATTTTCCGGCGGTGAGGCTCTTAACTGCAATTTTAAATTATCTTTGTTGATGTTTAGCGAAAGAGGAGAAATTCGGGACCTTTCCTTTTTGAAAGCACATTTTAAAATCGAAAGAGCAAGTGGATAAAGATGATATGTGACATTTGAATTTCGCCGATTTTACACAAATTCAAATTAGTATGCGTTCAATTGTGTTAACTCACAAATACAATTGAAGGGGAAAGTGAATAAAGGTGATATGTGACATTTTTTAAAATTTCTAGAAAAAGCTTTCAGAAAAAAATTTATTACCTTTTCACCTTCATCCGCGAGAAAAAGTATGTTTTCCAAAATTGTCACATATCACCTTTGTCACTTGCCCCTTCAATTATTTCGAGACAATTTTCCTTGATTTTGGAAGGGGCCCGGGCCCCCTGGCCCACCCCTTATATACGCCCTTGATGGGGGCGTATATAATCATTTTATTTTATTCATTTCATGTTTTCAGCTCCTTCAATTCATTTTTAGAGAAGAGAACACAATTGAAGCATGTAACTAATCTCGAATGTTTACACTTATGGAACATTCCATTGAGTTCGTCCCTCCCTTTGAATAACCTAATGACAACACTGCTACATATTTCTTCTTAATGAAATTTGCAACACAGAGACGTGGTCACTCAAGCGTATTATCGTAAGTGAAAATGGATGAATTATTAATCGATGTGTTGGCAGCAGTTGCACATATTTTCTACTGGTCACCATTACGGAGGTTAATGACTCTTATTTCCGCCTAATCTTCTGCTGAAAAATAGATTTATTTGATTCGCTCGAAGCAATTACATTCAATAACGTTCTGAGTGGAAAATAGTCTTCAGTTTTGCTTTTCCCTTTCTTTCGATTCGAACCAATTTCAGATGCAAGTTTTAATATTTATGTATTCAGGGTGTAGCCACCAAAAGCAGTTCACATGAGGAGAAAGTTGGCCATCCTTCTAAACACAAATAACTGTTAACAAAAAATGTTAGTTTAGTCATTGTTTTCAGTCGCGATTTGCTTTGATCTCGGATGGCATTGACCCATGGGTAAGGGATAACATGTTCTGGCAGGAGCCACAAAGTCCTGAGTTTTAACCTACTTTCCCGTTGAAGTGAAATAAAGGCAAAAAAAACATTGAAATTTGCGCGAAGTCCAAAAACAAAGGTCAAAAATAAATAGTTAAACAAAAAAAAATTAAAAATTGGAAAGTAGGGTTTTAAGATGGGGATAATATGTGTCTGTCGATCTATCTGAATCTCTTTGTCAGTCTGTCTGCTTCCCCCGCTCACAAAACCTTTTGAGTGAACAAACGGATTCCAATAATTCTTTTTTTGTTTGAGAGATCTTGGCTAGAACCCCTTATTCCCGGACTAAACTTTTTTATATGAATAATTTTTCGCTTTATTTTGAACAGCTCAAGAAACCTGCCCCCCCCCCCTAATAACTTTCAAGTGAACAATCCGATTCCAACAAACCTTTTTTTGTTCGACAGATCTTGGAGAACATGCATTTGCCATATTTTATATCATTAAAAAAACATTGATGAGATGCAGGAATGTCAATGTTGGTATACGGGAAAGTAGGGTCGTTTAGATCTTAACGTAACTTCCTCTAATTATAGCGATGAAGTCACTGCTTTTATAAATGAGAGAACTGAAATCCCACAACATATTTTAAGTTAGATTTTAGACTTTTTTAATATAATTATAAAAAAAATCTGTAACTTGAAAATAAAGGCTTTAAAATGTTCTATCTTTGTCTAAGAATGGGATTTTTATGGAGCATCTACAGCACATACATAGCAAAATACAAACATACATATCTTTGATTTTTTGGATCCAAGAAACAAAACAGTTTCCCAGCACTTGTTTTCAAATATTAATATTTAAAGAAAACACCAGAAAATGTCACTGCTGTTTTCTTAGGTGCTATAAACGGAGAGTTATGGCCGATATATTATTACATCAGCTTTTTCGTTCTTAAGAGAATGAAATATTTGTTTATCGATCGAATATTACCTTTTCTTGTAGTAGTTCACGAAAGTTTTTCGCTTTTGTTTCAGCTTTGATACACTCTCTAAAAATGTAAATAATAATAACCAATAAATAAGTAAAGAAATAATTCTTTTGAAAAATAAATATTAAAAAAACAACGTACCAAGAAAAATGTTTCCAAATAAAACTAAACCTTTCGTACGTGAGCACAATTGGTGTAAGAAAGTGATTGCAAAATAATAGTTTATTATACTGCATTTTACAGTAGTAATTTTACAGTAATAAACTGCAAAATTGCTAATTTTACAGTAGTAAACTGTAAAATTGCTAGTTTACAGTAGTAAACTGTAAAATTGCAAGTTTTACAGTAATAATCTGTAAAATAGATAGTTCTTCAGTTTATTACTGCGCTTTTACAGTTTTAAACTGAAACTTCCGCTTTCTGTATTATACTGTAAAAACAACAGTTTATTTTTTGCAGAATAGAAGCAAAATCTCAAATGAATGGGGATTTTAGTATATTGTTTAGATACATCTAGTATGCATGCACGGGGGGGGGGGAGGCGATATTGGCGATGATTAATGTCTAAAAGAATCGCACGATGTTTAGGGTAAGTGCTCTAGTAGTCGGCCATTTAAGAGATCTGTTGTTGATCTTGTACAACCTAGAACTTTCAACTATCAATACAGCAACAAAAACAAGGTTTTTTATGTTTTTTGTATATATATACTTTAGAATGAACCTTTCTGATAGTGAATCACCTACTTGTTTCAGAAATTTAAAATAAAAAAATGTTAAAATCCAAGCTGTTGTCAACACTAGTAAATGCTCCAGTCGTCGGCCACAGAATCATCTTAGCTGAAAAATAAGCAGAATCGCAATCTTGGATGACGGGCACACCATTCAAAATGAAATGACTCATTACTAATTCAAAAAAAGTACCCAAAACTTTTCTGCCACTGGTTGATGATTGAGGATAGGTACATGAATGTGTGAATGCGTCATATCTGATTTTGAATTAAAAATGTACTATTTATGAGGAGTTTTATGTCATTGTGGCCGACTACTGGAGACTGGCCGACTACTGGAGCACTTACCCTACCTTATCTTGTTCTTTATTTACCGTAAAGGCGCCACTAATTCAATCAAACTTGTTGTCCTTCAAACTTACTGTCCAAAGTTTTCCAAGACATGCTTGATCTGCGTCAAATCAGGGGATTAAGAAGGCCAGAGAAAGGTTATAACGAGGAAGAAGGAATCCCTTAAAATCCTTGCTGTGTGTAACAGACCATTGTCCTGTTGCAAAACGCCATAAACGTAACGTTAGGTTGTCGTGGCGTCATGGATCAATATTTGGGATGACCATGTTTCGTATACGATAGCATCCCATTAGAAAGTGTCAATTTTCCACAAAAAGGAATAAGTATTTAAAAATAAATTATTTGTACATGTTACCGGTGTGACTATTGTTACACTCGTGAACATTGCTTGAGCACTATTACTAGCGTGTTTCACGCATTGAAAATCGGAAATATGTCAAAAAATTAAATCAAGTGTATTTTCATGTTTTCAATTTTTAATTGACATTTCATGTTTTGGAAAATGAAAAGCAAAGAAAGTGGAATTTAAAACATATTACACGACTATTTTATTTCTTTTAAATAGAATCAAGTATTGTTAATTTTTAATCAAAATAGTTTTGAAATCTTTTTTTCCTGTCAGTTTCCCTTTTATCCTTCAGAAATATAATTCCTTTTACTTTTCTTTTCTTTTCTTTTCTTTTTTTTTGTCCTTTTGTCCTTTTTTTGCGAATCGATTATATGGTCTTCTTGTTACGTATATTTCGATCATTCAAAATGAAATTCAGTCCTCTAAAAAATTCAAGGACTATTTTTGTTTAAATACAAGACCTGTAAAGGTCTAGAGTTGGACAATTGTTGCAGGTGAAAACGGAATTCTCAGAACATTCTAGTTTGTTAACTCTAGTTGTAGCTCTAGTTGTAGTATGCGTATTCTTTTCTATTTCCATCCGAATTGACAAACATGCAACAAGAATAAAGAGAAACCGAAAAATGTAACGTCATTTGCCAACACAATTCTTTGAATCAATTCCACACCTACCACAAAACAATTAAACATTGTAGATTGGAGTACTGTAATCAAATTTTAATTGTACCATTAACGCATATCAGCACGTTAATAGTCCTAATCACATCTTCCACAAACGATTTAGCAACCAACAAAGTAAAGAACCGGCAGCAAGTGCAGACTTCCTTCTCTTGTTACTTTTTTTTATATCACGTACCCTTGACAACAAAAGCTGTCTTACTACCTGTTCGTTTTCTCTCAGATGCACGCAAGCGAAGAATTCTGTACTATTAATTGTGAGGGGAACAAAATAATCCTTGGGATATGCCAGGACTTCCGAACGCGATCTGCATTTGGAATGAGTATAGAATTCATATCTTTATTGGCGGGAACAAGGTCATGTGAAATACGTGGGTGGCGGGGCTTTTGTTGCCTGTAGCGACTACGTGCTAGGCGTCTGTGTGACTTTTGATATTTAGGCTTGTTGGTGGCAATATTTTTTTTTAATTTCTTGTAAATAAGTGAGTGTATTTTTGACTTGAAAAATTGCAGTCTTATTCCAGGCACAATATTGTACTTGTTTCTTAAAACATAGTATGTTCCTTGATATGTAAAAAGGGCGAATAAAAAAGATACTATTGTGGTACCTCAAAGCAAAGGGGCGTCAGTGGCAAAAATTAAAATTTAAAGTAGCTTGTGCAAATCCTATAAGCAATGTACTTCGTTCATTCAAAAGATAAATTAGATGTAAACAAAAAAAATTGGGACAGATCATGAGCCAGAATGACGTATAAATTATTGTGCAAATTCAAAATTTCTGTAAGTAATGTTCTTATTTTATTGCTTATAAAAATCTACTAATATGATATTAACAATTACTAAACTAGCTGTCGTGGCCGTCACGAAACTTTCTTCTATATCTATCTTATGAATTCCAGTTACAAAATAAAATACGTACTCGCCCGAATAATTGGAGACAGCTCCAATTTCCCAATTATCGTAATAACCCTGAAAATGCAGAATCAATGAGCGAAATTGGAAATCATTGCAAAAGCCTTGTTTAGATTAATTGCAAACATTTTATTTGTTAGTAAAAATAAATTGGCAACAGTTAAAAATTTCAAATCATTGAAAGTTTTCAGCTGTTTTGATAATTAAATAGCGTGAAAGCGATTTTTTAATGAATTAATTTTTCGCATTGTTGACTAAGCGCAAAAATCACCCCACCCTCCCCCTGGGACGATTGGCGCCAAAATTTAATCAATGCTTGCTTCCATATTGGGTTAGTGTTATTCCAAATTTCATTCAAATCTCAGCAATATTTCTCGAGATACAGTAGGTTCAATGACAAAATAAGCACTTTTGATTACTCCACCCCCCTTTAAGATATTGACGCACAAATTGAATCTGCGCTTGTACTCAATAGAGTCTACCTATGGATCAATTTTCGTTTGATTCCGCCTGTTGCTTCCTGAGATATAGCAATCGCTCCCGCGCAGAACACGTGCGATTGCTCCACCCCCCTTCGAGGTATTGACACACAAATTGAATTAGCATCTGTACTCTATAGGGTCTACCTATGGATTAATTTTCGTTTGATTCCGCCGGTTACTTCCTGAGATATAATAATCGCCGCCGCGCAGAACACATGCGATTGCTCCACCCCCCTTGGAGGAATTCGCTAAACAAAGTCAGGTGCTCCAGTTCACATGGTGGTACATATGTGCAAAAATTTTTGTTCGATTTCATGCAGTAGTTTTTGCTCTAGCGCGGCTACAAAAACTGGCCACACACAGACAAGCAGATAGACACACAGACAGACATTTTCCAAAAATGGTCGAAATGGACTCGGCGCACCTCAAAACGTGCAAATCCGTCAAAATTCGACATTCGAAAATTTTCACGAAACCGATACTTTCTTCTATATATTAGATATAGAAGAAAGTAAAAATCATAACCAATTCTTCATTTTATTTTTCTAACATCCATTTGCTAAGTTAAGGTTAAGTGTTTAAAAGTGTTTAAAAGTGCATAAAGTTTTAGTGTAATCTAATACGTCAGCCAATTAGTTAACTTGCAAAAGGGATTTTTATAATACTTTAAATTAAAGTTGGTGTGCATTAGTGGTCAAGGTTGAGAAGCGGTCAATTTACAAAGGTTTTTTTTCATTTTTTTTTGATCGGACTAATTCCGTCTCTGACAAAAGTGTTCAGTTTAAACAGGAGGTCATCTTACAAGGGTGTTCAAATTTACAGGTTTTACTATATTGTGAAAGAACTAACAGACGGATAGTCGAAGCTATGTAGGTAATTTGAATATACCTATGTCCCCCCCCCCCCCATTGAGTTACATGTTCTTCATTCAACTGCATTGCGATGTGGCACATTCTCTAGTTTCCCCTAATGATCCTTTCAGGAGATGTAATTTGATAATTCATAAATGATAATGTGTGATGTCACAAATAATATTATTGACTGGTTAAATAAGAAACAACGTTTAAAAGCATAAATTAAATTAAAAGATTAAAAATTTTCAAGTGAAAAACATGTTTCGGAGGCAACAGCCTCCTTCTTCAGTACCCAGCAAGCAAACGGAATGAAACAAGGTTGTGGGAGAATTTAAATACGAAAACGGAAAGAAGATGGACCTTTTAGATCTGAGCATGTGCTGAGGTAATATTTGACGCATCAAAATATGTAAATTTGAGACAATCGATTAAAATTTGAGAGATATGCAGAACAGCAAAAGATTCATTACAGAGATTATTTAAATTTTTGTGAACATAAAAGGCCTCTAGAAAATCTAACACCCCTTCAGTAATAGGTCTGCAAATGATTTTGGCTTCCGAAAAAACGAAATTATGCCCCTTGTCCCAACAACGTTTGGCAATAGAAGATTTGTTGAGTTCCTATTTTTCAACATAGTTTTCAACTTCCTTTGATCGAAATTTTAATGATCGTCTTGTCTGTCCCACGTATCCGATTTTACATTCACAATAATGTAATAGATGCCCCACTGATCGAGTGGTTGTATTGGGTACTTTAGTTTGGAGAAAGATAGTTTATTTATAGGTCTGTAAATTACGTGAAAATAAATTTTGCTAAAAATTTTAGAAAGCTGAAAAGATGTTTTCAAATAAAACGGGAAAATCACAAAATATGTAGAAACTTTCTGCAATGGATTTATTGATCAATTACACACAGTTTATTGATCAATTTTACTTTGTATTACGACAAAAATCTTCACATTAACCCATTAATGCCTAGCGGCCCTTTTTAGGAACGGTCCAAAAAAGGGTCTGAATTTCCCCGAAACGAACATTTCAACCAAATAATAGTGTTCAATGAGTACCTTGGTACTGTTTCAATTTGTTATTAACATATTGCAGCACATCACCATTGTAAAGTGTGTTCTGTAGCAGTTTTAATATGATCTTTATTAAAAACTAGCAGTACCCGCACGGCGATGCCCGTGCAACAAATGTAAAGGAAGTTAACTAAATAAAGTTTAATTCACTTTAACCCTCTAAAGTAAAATTATTATATTTGATTCAAATGTGCTCCCCAACCTTTTGAATTCCACTAAAAGTCATATTAAAGTTTAAATCAATTCGCCAAATAAACGTTTCAATGGAACTTTTGAGATAACTGTAGTGGCAAGATTTTCGAAAACTCTCAACGAACACAGCAATTTTGCCCTTGAAGTTTAACATAATCCGCCGATTTAACCGTAATTTCAATGTAAAATTGGTCGCCAAATTTAAATTTATTAACATAGGGAACCGATTGTGTCAGGTAGCTCAGCCTCAACCATTCTTCCATGATTTTAATTTGAACATTAAAAGGCAAGAAATATAATGTTATTCGCACCATCTCTTTGAAGTGATTACAATCTATAACAGTAACCCTCAAATAAGCAAGGTTTCCCTGGCTGGGAGGTTTGGTAAATTTCCAGATTGTTGCCAAACTTTACGACGCCAACTTCATAGCGGTGTTACCGAAAATGTCAGAATGGAACTGTTAAAAATTTAGGTTTGGCGGCATTATATACATGTTTTAAACATGCAATAAAATACTTTTTAGACTGCAAACAACTACTGTTCCTTCACAGAGCGTTTTCTTTTTCTTTAATTTAGAGAAAGAAGTGTTTCACTGGCTGGGAGGTTTGGTAAATATCCCTATTGTTGCCAAACTTTACCACGCCAAATACGAAGAGTAGCTGATAGCCATCGCTAATTTTTTAACAATAATAGTTCCATTCTGACATTTTTGGCAACACCAAATTTTGAGGAATTCAGCCGTTACCATCGAAACTCCAAGCCTTCTGTCTGAAATGGTTGCTAGGGACTACGTCATCACATTGGGGCCAGTTTCTTTCATTTTCCAGCTTGTTATTATACGCAAAACCCATTCAAACTAGCTAGAAGAATTTTATTCCAGTTGGATTTTATCACCAAAACCTTCATTTGGATTATAAAAGGTAAGTTGTGCTTTCTTTCGTACATCATATTCCTTTATAATCTTGAAATTAACTTATTTTTAAGTACTGAGATTTCCGATAGTTTCCGGATTAGTTGAATGAGCTTTAAGTTTACTTGATCTATTTCAGACTTTCTGTGCGAAATTTAAATATTTATCCATGGAAAATGCTTTCCTAGTTGAAATTTCTTTTCCCGATGTAAAAGCTGTACTTTTCAAAATGTAACTACCAGGTTCGAAGTTAAGTCATAGAGCTAGCTAAACTAACCATTTTCCTAAATCATATCAACGATTTCGTAATGAACATGAAGTTGATGTATTACCTGTTGAAGGATCATAGAATATTTAAAGCGTTTAGAGTAATCCATTGACAAACACTTTGTATGTATTCGAAACTCAAATACAACCTGCCGATGAAATATCTATGAGCAGCCATTTTCAGTAAAGTAATACATTCCTAGCAAAACACTCAAGTCCTTCGTGTGCTGTATGATAAATATGCTGTGATATTTACATTGTAAATTGACAGATTTAATGATAAGAATTTTACTAATACTTGGTTTTGGCACGTTTTTAAAAAGTTTTGCTGAAAGTAAAATATGTACTGATTTATATTGTATCTTCGATAATTAATTTCGCCAAAAATTTGCAAAAGCCATTTAGGTAAAATCTTCTTTTTCCCAACCTTAAAACTTGAGTTAATAAAATTAACGTTTTTTTGTCAATAATTTTTTTTGGGTGTGATTTCAAGTTCGCTAATTTTACGCTATTCAATAAAAGTAAAATTTTTGGCGAACTTTCAAAACCATTTAACAATATTAACGATATCGTAATGAAATGAAGTTGATGGATTACCTGTTAAAGGATTATAAAATATTTAAAGCGTTTAGAGTATTGCGTTGACAAACACTTTTTATCTATTCTAAACTCGAATACAACCTGCAGACGAAATATCTATGAGCAGCCATTTTTAGTGAAGTGATCCATTCCTGGCACTCAAGTCCTTTTTGTGCTATATGCTAAATATGCTGTGATATTTACACTACAAACAAAGTTTGCTGAAAGCGAAATATGTAGGGATTTAGTATTGTATCTTCAACAATTAATCTCGCCAAAAAACGGCAATTTGCAAAAGCCATTTTAGTAAAAATCAGCTTTTCCCAAACCTTAAAACTTGACTTAATTTAATTAAAGTAGTTTTGTCAACACTTTTTTTGGATGCGATTTCAAGTTCGCTAATTTTACGCTAGTTAATTAAAGTAAAATTTTTGGCGAAATTTCAAAAGCTATTTAACAATATTAGCACGATTCTCTCAAATTTGAAGAAATCGGTCAACGAAATAAATGAAGCAAAAAACAAAATTAAAGCTAACATAAATGTTGCGCTAAACATTTTGAAAACGTTTAAGTGGTGATTTTTGGTGCAATTTTATGATTGCAAAAACTATCCCACATTTAGACGAGTTTTGGTTTGGCGAAATTTTAACTGCTCCTTGACATTTTATAGCTCTAAATGGTTTTTGAAGGATTGATTTGTAAAAAAAAAAAAAAAAAAGAAAAAGTTTGCGAGTCAAGAAATTGAGCCAAATTTTTAGCTGCGCCAACAACCAACATTGTCGAAACTCTTCATTGTACCTTTAAATTTAGAGCAATACATAAGGGCCGACAACCTACATTTGATCTCAGCTAAAGAAATAATGAAGAAGCAAACAAACTGATATTAAACGTTTACTACAAATTGCGCTTTTGTAAAGAAAAGTCAAGCATGAATAAAACCTTACTTATTAGAAAAAAATAAGTTAAAAAATAATTCTAGTAAGCCGCCCACAATTTCTACTTCTTTCAACATCAATATGTGTCAAAAACATTAAAGTATTTTCTTATGAATAATACTGAACTTTCAATTATAAATACAAATAATAAAATCATATAAATTTTTAAGCTTAGGGCAGACATTTTAAAATTCTGTAATTTACTGACAGCAATGTTATAAGTTTTGAGCTTTTGACAGATTTAATTAGAATAGGAAAAATTAACTAAAACTTTTTTTAAAAACCTATTAGTATAGGTAATTTTAACAAGCATGATTCGTGTTTTGTACTAGTGAACATTTATATCATTACTTGATCATAACATTTGTTTCATTCCTGAATTTTTTCAGACCGAGTTAAAGGAATGCCAAACAAGTGCTCGATTTCTAAATATAGAAGAAACTATGATGAAAAAAAAAAAAAAAACTCATATTTTTTCGTTCCCTTGAGATCTTTGTAATTTGTGAAAAAATACACTGGCATGTAAATAAATATTTTTTACAATTGTGCTTTGCATATTCATTTCAGAAAAGTTTTATACGGTCCAAAAGTTTGATTTTCTTGTTTTCAAAATCAACAATTTTCTAACAGAGAAAAGTTTAGTAAAAACGAGCTAATAATAAGCGCCAATATAATCCGTTGGCCTCAAGTGAGTGACGTCAGAAATCAGACAGAAGGCTTGGAGTTTCGATGGTAACGATTCAGCTGAATAAATTTAAAATCCCTCCCACCCCTCTGAACTAAAATTATTATATCCTTTAGTTCAAATGCGCTCCATCTTTTAAACTCCACTTAAAGTCATGTTAAAGTTTAAATCAATTCGCCAAATAAATCAAAAAGAGAGAAAATTAAGAAAGAAATAAGAGATATTAAACATTCAAATTGAATAAATTTTCAAGGCTTAAATCTATACGCACAATTTTAACCACAAAGTAACTTCAGGGACAAAAGAGGAGCTGATCAGGAAAATGGCTCTAGTGTTTCAGTTCTGCGTAGAGTTAAGCCTTGAAAATTGACTAAATTTGATTAATTAATATCTCCTGTCCTAGTTAACGGACAGAAACGTGCTAAAACTTTTCTTTTTCAGAAAAAAAACCCTTTCTAACGGTATATAATGTTTTGGGGTGGGGGGAGGTTTTCCCCCCTCAATTATGGCGGATACACCAAAAATGAGACTAATTAATTAATTTAAAAATAACTAATTCGAAATTAAAAATTTGGGCTTCGAGGTGCACGAGGGCGAGGTACGTTCGAATTTTTGAGCCAAGTTTCAGGTCTGTAGGTGCTGTGGGGGCTTCTGGCCAGCGGTTACAAACGTACAAACGACAAACGAACACCGTCATCTTTATATATATAGATAGATGACATCATTCACAATCTCGAGAAAAAAAGCTAAGTTTTCAAAGTTATTCCCAGATTCCCAGTTTATGTTAATTGCTGATTTTATTTCTTCTTATAAAATGTCTTTTTAAATACGATATCGTAGGCAGAAAAAAAAATTAGTGAAAAAAGTGTGTACTCTCTAGGGTCTATCGTAACTTTTAAGGGATTATTTTTCTTTCCTTAATAAAAAAAATATTTTTTACATTATAGTTTTATTTTTATTTTTCCTGTCCATTAAACACTGTTTGTAACCAGTATACAAAATATCTTTGGAAAAAAAAAATGTCAGGCATCAATGGGTTAATAAACATTTGTGATAAAACAATTGACCTAGTCAGGCATCTGAATAATAATAATGAGGTGCTTGGTGAACTACATAAGCCTATTTTCCAGTGAATAATTATCATTTTATTTCAATTTCGTGCTTTTTTTCCTTATAGTTTTTCACCTTCATTATTTTTTATGCTATTTTTTATCATCGAAACTATTGTAAAAACATTCCTTTGTGACGTATATTTAGTTTTTTCCCTTATTAAGGAATTCAGTTGTGAAAAATTTATCTATTTTCAAACAATAGTATTAGTTAAAAATTGCAAGACAACGTGTCAAAGGTACAAATAAAAGGTTTAAAAAGAGTTAGAAAACTTTGCTGGAGTTTTCTAACTCTTTTTAAACCTTTTATTTGTACCTTTAGACACGTTGTCTTGCAATTTTTAACTTCATTAATTGTACAAAGTTTTCGACTGCTTTTCTTACAAAGTATTAGTATCAAAAAGAGAAAAATAATTCCAATTTTAAAAAAAAAACAGAAAAATAATAAAAAAAGAAACCGTCAGTCCTAATTTTTTAACTTTATGAAAGACTTTTCGCCATTTTTTTAATTTTCCGATTTTTTGTTAAATAAAAATGCATGAATTTATTACAATTTTCAACTGACAGTATTCTCCCTTCACCTTATCCTTGTTATGTTATTTTATACAGTCGAACCCGCTTAATGGAATAGCCATTTTGCCACGAAAAAATATTCTAATAAGCGGGATATTCCATTATCCGGGATGAAAATAATGCATTTCAATGGTTTGGTACATTGAAAACGTATTACATTAAGCGGGATATTC
>JAXGGA010023021.1:0-14081 GCA_038373865.1 Uloborus plumipes
ATCTCGGTTATTGAAATATTCTCAAAAGCTTTACGGAGAACTTCCATTAAAATGTAAAAAAATCGCCAAATAAATTAATTTGACCATCTAAACTCATCAAAAGTTTTGATGGAACTATCGTTCCAAAATCGCCATTTATCGCTCTGCGGTGCCAGTGTCGTTTCATAGTTAATAAATAATTAGAATCAATTAAAATGAAAAATAATTCGCTAACTAATTAAAATAAGCCGTTAAAATGCAGAATAAACCAACAAATCGAACGAGCTATTAAATAACATTAAAATATACTAAAATAGAATTGAATGCCAAATTGTAAAATGGTCGCCAACAAATTAACTTTTAATTTTGTCTTTTATTATTTGATTTGTAGAAATGTTAGTTACCATAAAATTCGATAGATGTCGCTGGAAAAGGACGTCCGTTTTTATCCCAAGGAATTTGATCAAATGAAGAAGCCTGTATAAAGCGCTATCTAGTGTAGCCTTGATCAAAACAGCTGAAAACTTTCAATGATTTGAAATTTTTAACTGTTGCCAATTTCTTTTTACTAACAAATAAAATGTTTGCAATTTTTCTAAACAAGACTTTTGCAATGATTTCCAATTTCGCTCATTGATTCTGCATTTGCAGGGTTATTACGAAAATTGGGAAATTGGAGCTGTCTCCAATTACTCGGGCGAGTACGTATTTTATTTTGTAACCGGAATTCATAAGATAGATATAGAAGAAAGTTTCGTGACGGCCACGACAGCTAGTTATTTCTGTTGTAGATATGATAATTTTATGAAGCCTCGTGGACTTCAGCTGAGGTACCGTGGATGGGTTAGACAACGGAAGCCTCCCAAGTGTGTTAAAAAATATTTAAAAAAATAAGTGGAATCCCACCGGCTAAAACTCCACTTATTATTTAAATTATATCCTGTAGAAAAGAAAAAAAAATATTCAGCTGGTTCGGAAGTGGTGGATTATTCGTCAGCTGAAACTGCATAAACGTCTCAAAAAAAAAAAAAAAAAATAGGTCATTTCATATGGATTGAAAATTTTGTATGTTATAGTTTGAATAAAACTAAAAAAATCAGCACATGTACATATGTACGCACACACACATATATCCGTGTGTGTGTGCACATATGCTCATTTTATTAAAACGCACCTTAATTATGAGTAAATCTTTAGTTGCGGCCAGTGTGAAATAGTTGCCATGCGTATTCCTCTCAAGAGAGAAAAATATAAGTAGAGTATCTCTGAACTAACCGGTCAAAGTGAGCTATTTCCTCCAGGTACCTGATGTCTTGCATCAGTATCGGTCCCCTGGGTCCGGCAGTGAGCGTATTGAAATAGTCATCAATGGGCGTCCCAGTCTCGGATTTCAGCAAGCCGCAGCGGCCCTGTCGAGAAAATAGAAGCAGCATCTGATAACCTTAAGATAGAGAGACATCTAACAGACAGGGCATTATTTGATAATCTTATGGCAGACAGACATCTGACAGAGAAACGCGTTATAGGAAAACCTTAGGGCAGAAACTGCTGTCAGTTGTAGATAGCTCGCAACTAGGCATTATGCAACAAATTTTAGAGCAGGCAGACATCTGATAGAGAGGATCGTGTAATAATCAGAGGGCAGACAGATATCAGAACGAGCAAGACATTATGCAATAGCATAACGGCTGACGGACATCTGACCGAGCAAGGCATCATGTAATAAATTAAAGGTAAATAGACATCTGACTGGGAATGGTATCATGTGATAACCTTAACCCTCTGACTGCTCAATTTTCTTAGCGAAGTCTTTAAAAATATGCATATTTTTTATGTATGAAAAACCAATATAAAACTTATGTACTAAATTTACACATATTACGTTAGAAACTATCCTTAATATGATAAATCTTGCAACAAGGTACAAGAAAAGGTCCACCTTCATGTTCTTTACACCGAATTCGAACAACAATATGTACTATTTTTTTTTCCAATTTTTGAGCAATAAAAACCATACTTTCGATGAAATCCTTTCTTTACTAAATTAGGAGGTATCGGCTTGCAAAATGGCCGAGCGGTCTGTGCAAACGCTTCAGAAAATTCATTGCTGACATTTAAACGATGGAATTGCGGAATAAGGTTTTAAATTACGTTGTGCACGTGAAAATCGCGGGATGAGCAAATTTTGTTACTTCTTCGTTGCCCGTGGAAATCGGGGGGTAAGCAACCAGAGGGTTAAAGCAGACAAGTATCTGAAAGAGCAAGGCATCATGTACTGACGGAAGGATACATGGACATTTGAACTAGCAAAGCATCATAGGACGAAATCGGGTCAGACATACATCTAACAGAGCAAGTTATCATGTAATAACCATAGGGCAGGCAGACATATGATTGAGCAACGCGTTGTGTTTTAACCTAACAGCAGACAGATATCCTACGGAACAAGGTATCACTTGAAAACTTTAGGGTATACAGACATCTGAAGAGAAATGTATCATGGGAAAATCTCCGGATATGAAAGAAATAAAATATCTGAACACTGAATAAAAGTGTTTGTATTGGTTAGGTCTTGCCATTTAAGAAAGCGGTTGAATTCTGACCGTACTGACTTTTTAGAAAATCCAATATTTTTTTCATTTTTTTCGAATTTTCGATGACAAAAAAGCGCGGTTAAATATTCACTAAAATTGATGATCCTTCTGCCGATTTTTTTCTGCTTTACCATAAAGAACAGTATCTTACCTTGTTTTCTTTGAGACTAACATTTGTGCAAGCGTCCCCTGAAATTTGAAAAATGTTTTTTACTTTTTGACAAAGCTAACTCACACACAGACTATACAAATTTGTGCAAACTCAGCCCATTAATGCCTAGCGTCCCTTTTTAAGGACGGTCCAAAAAATGCGTCTGAATTTCCCCAAAATGAACATTTCAACCAAATAATAATGTTCTTGGTATTGTTTCAATTCATTATTAACAGATTGCAGAGCATAACCATTGTAAAGTGTGTTCTGTAGCAATTTGAATATGATATTTATCAGGAATTGCGTCGTTCACAAGCTCAAGAGCAAAAAGCTAAGTTTTTAAAATTATTCCCAGATTCCCAGTTTATGTTAATTGCTGCTTTTACTTCTTCTTATAAAATGTCTTTTTCAACATTATATCGTAGGCAGAAAAAAAAACTTAGTAAAAAAAGTATGCACCCTCGGGTGTACTATCGTCCCTTTTTAGGGACAATTTTTCTTTTCTTAGTAAAAAAATATGTTTTACATGATATTTTTTTGATTATTTTTTTCTGTCCATTAAACACTATTTGTAACCAGTGTACAAAATATCTTTGGAAGAAGAAATGTCAGGCATTAATGGGTTAAGTTCAGATGAAATAAGCCTTCTCGATTGCGCCATCTGGCGTCTTTACTACCACTTGTATTTGTCGTGCTGTGCAGTACGCAGCTGCATTACTAAAGAAATACTGGCTTCATAAGAAAGTTCTGTCTCCAAGAGGAAAAAATATCGGGAAAAACTAGAACTAAATTTTTAACCTTCATAAATGCTATTATATTTCAGAAAAAAAAGGAACTGTTTTATCTCATATGTAGAACTCTGCAGGAAGAAAATTTTAAATTTCTTAGACAACTATATCTTTGCACAAACAACAAAAAATCTGAAAAAGAAATGAATTACAGCAAAATTTGGAATTAAAGTCTTTTAAATGAGTCGCTTAGAATCAAAATCCATTAAGTCCATTTCTCAAAATCTATAGTTTCGAAGGCAAAATACTGGATGTAAAGGGGTATTGACTTAAAACATTTACTTTATATTTTCTTTTTGATGTGATCTAGAGGGTTTTTATCTATTGCCTGTAATCCATTGGTAAAGGAAAGTGGAAACTTTTTTTTTTGAATGAAATTATTTTTCATGAAAATTGATTTTGAAAAATATAGACTTTTCTTCATTTTTACACCATTGTATAGTTTCCTATTTGATTTCCTGTATATTTCTCTCAAAACTGAACTGCCTGGGCCTTCGGTTCGCGAGACGACAAAGTCCTCCCTCCCTCCCCCCCTCCTCCCACACAGTATTCTTGGAAATTTTGCGAGTCAACATTAGAAACCGACTTACCTTTAACTGCTAGTAAAATTAATAAAATTACGGCCAGCATCTTCAGTTTGCAAGTGAGCTTTACGAAAGCTAGAAATATATTAAACACTAGTAGCGCTTCGCACAATATTAAATTACATTTTATTGCGTGAAGGATGACTTCACTTTTCTGGAAGGTTCGTTTATCGACTCATTTCCCTCATTTAAGCCCAGCTGGTTAACTGGCAATAATTAAACTACAAATACTTCTGATTGATGATACTAAACTTAATGGTTTATAAACATCAAGGTTGTATTAACAGTTATATTTTCCCCGGAACAACCTTTTCATTTTCTTTTCTATCACGTAAAGAGAATTTTTGATAAATTTCCCGTGTGATACTTTTTACGTATATCTATGCACTTTCTTCCAGGAATTTTAAACTTTTGCTTTAAGTTTTATGAAATTGAATATAAGGAACAAGTATGTATCATTTTATTTAAAGCATTTTTTGTGTTAGAAAATAATTGTACCTGTACGTGTTGCGGTACTGTATGATTCGGCAACCTAGAGAGCGTCCTTTTTTTAAAGCCCCCAGGTCGGCTTCACATCTAAATACGCTTCTGGGCTGAAAAACTATTATTTAACTTGTTGAACTTCTGCTCTCTGTTAAGGTTGCATATGCATAGTGCACTACTTCCATATTCCAGCTTAATTCCGCAGTTGCAAACAGCATTGTAAAACCAAGAAGTTTTTGCAGTTGATAGCTCTTGAAACGTTCCTAGAAAAAAAAATAACCTATGGTATCACCAAATAAGTAGTTTCTATATACCATCATCTTTAGTTCTATTGGAACTTTCTGTGTCTCAGTTATACATTAATAACATTATAATTCAATCCAAATGCTGTCGTCTTACGTTGTCAAACATTTTAATTTGATACACTAATAAGCATATTGGTTTGATGTACAAGTGATAAATAAGGTCATAATGTGTTATTCCATCAAATTGTTTTTACTTTCTTCCAGAGCCGTAGGCAAGGAAAAAGTTTATTGGGTTCAAACCCCCTTTGAAAATTTTCAAAACTTTACTTACGGATTGCTTCTTGCTGTACATTTTTGTAAACAAAAATTCTCACTTAAAAATGAAATTAGTATATTATCCGAAAATTGTGCAGCCTCAATTTGCAACATTTATCTTTATTACAGTTATTGTAGATACCCATTCAGATTTATCATACCAAGAACATCTACGGTTTGAGCTTTGCACGCATTTTACTCAAAACTTTAATTTCCCTACTTATATCTCTTTGGTCCCCACTGCCTCAAAAAGAGTCAAACATATGAATTTAAAAAGTAGTTTTTTTTTTTCTGATTCGTTATATATGAGTCCACGCCACTTTTTTAACTTTGCGTTATTAATTATTGTTTGTGAGTTCGATTTCTGCAGGATCCCGTTATCAAACAGACGATGGGATCAACTGGAAGGTACACCCTTTCAAACAAAAAAAATTTTTTTGAAAGCGATCCAGGCGTCTTCGAGTAATCTTTTAACATTGAGGAAAGTAGCCCAAAACATGATAGGCGGGCAAAACGGAATATTGAGTCCGGAGCTTGACTGGAAGGACAAATCTTGCGGGAGACATTATAAACTGGTTTTCGACCGCCATGACAGCATTGTCAACTGATCTCTTAACGCTTGCCACGTATTTCACAAAGAAATATTTTTTCAAAGTTTTCAATTGTGATTTTTACTTACTTTTTACTTTATTCGACTGCAGAACATCCTTGTGCTTCTTCGTCCTTCGGAACAATTCCGGTTAGTACTATGTTTTCTTCATAGCTCTTTTAGCAACAATTTCATGCGCTTAAATACTGCCATTGAGTGACGGTTCAAATGTCAGCCATTTATTTTGTCAAGCAAGAAGCTAGCTGTTCCAAAGCAAGAAGTCGACGCATTTTTATGCGATTTCTGTGTTTTGTAATTCTTCAAGTTTACAGTTAAGTAGCCCATTTTTGTTCCAAAAACAAAATCAAAAGTAAAATCAGTAAAAACGTAATAACATACAAATCCCTATCCCGTTTTGCCCACCCTTGGTAGTGTAAAACGGGATGTTATAAGACTTTTTGAAACGAGTATTTTTCACATAAATAATATTGAACAAATGTGACAAAGGTATTTTTTGTAGTTGAAAAGGTGTATTCTTTTGAATACAATGTACCTTATACAGAATAAGAAATGAAGCGAAGAATAGATAAGCTATCCCGTTTTGGGATACTTTCCCCACATAAAAAAATTCTTCGACGAATTGTATAATCTCCTCATTTGTTTAAGTCGGTTAAAAAGATTTATTCCCCTTATCTACACAACTTGTTACACATCGCCAAAATGTTGCTAAACTTACAAATTACGCTTCAATTTCTTCCTTCTCTATCTATTTTAAGGAATGGGCTTGTGTTTTCCCATTTGATTGACAAGTGCCCATCTCTTCGCGGTCTTATTATACTTCTTGCTTCCAAGTATGAGTGCAAGAATCATATTTATGTTGCTTCAAAATTGGAGATGCATTTTAATAAACGCATTTGGTTCAACAATGGTCGTGATTAACAATGAGTTTACAACTAAAGGTTCGATTAGGTTTTTTTCACGAAATTAGTTGAAAGCAATCATAACTCTTGCTCTAATTACTAGAACATTCGAACGAATTTTGACTAATGCAAAAAAATCATAGCTTTCTACCGACATATAGCATTTAATTGTTCGAGCATTTTTTCTTGCTCATTTTAGAGCAAAAACGCTTTAATATTAGACATATTTATAAAGAAATGCTGCTTTAAACCTCTTGCCCTCATTTTAGATCAAAAACGCTTTAATATGAGGCCTATTTTTAAAGAAATGCTGCTTTAAATTGGAAAAAATTGATAATTAATAGTTAATTGAATAATTAACGAGCCTATGTTCCTTACGGGGGAACATTCCTACACACAAACCTAAAAACATAATCTTTCCTTTAGACTGCGCTGTAGTCGGGTAAAAACCAATAACGCTAAGAATTATCTTCCAACCAAAAAAAAAAAAAAGAAAGAAAACAAGTCGTTATGTAACACCATAAAAAATTCTTCATTGATCTGTGAAATAATTTGCTAAATAACTATTTCAAGCCATAAAAAGCATTAAAATTTTGGCGACTGTTGAAAAATCAATAATAGTCTCAGCTGTCAAAAACCCTTGAAAAGCATTACTAGGAAAGATTTCTTGAAGTATTTTCCAAAATTTTGGTGCAATAACCATTCTATAAGTCCCATGAAAATTAAAAAATCTACTAGGTAAATGAAGCTGTCTAAAAAAAACATAAAAAATCGTGGTAATTATCAAATGAGAACATTATCTTGGCTTCAAAAATTTGTAACCGAATTTCGCGCCAAAAGGCTGGACGATTTTTTTAAAGCAACTCAAATGCAACCAAATCAAAATATGCAGTTTTTTTCCACCAAAACGAACAAAAGCTTATATTTATCTTTTTTGATACATATTAAAACTGCCAAAACTTGAACAATGAAAAAAATGATGTTATTCAATGCTAAGCCTAATGGAAAAAATGGATAGTAAATTTTAGCCAATTTTGTATGTTCCACGTTAGATAATTTTTCAAAAAAAATCTCTTAAAATTTAAAGTCATCAAGCATATGAAACAAACCATTAAGTAAAGTCAAAACTTCACTTAAAATGACAAAAAATTAAGAAAAGTTAATCGCGCCGTTAATTATTCCCAATTTCACCAAGTGACCTCGTTTTCGTATAACCCAGGGTTTCAAATATTCAGGGATTCAATTTTGGTCGACACCAATTAAATTACACCCATTAAATTGGCCGACACCAATCCCTGAGGTCTATGAAGTTTTCAAGGAAGTTGCTAAAGCGCACGGTTATTAATTTAGTACCGAAATTTAGAACTAGATGAAACGTTTCGTAACGAGGGGGATAACTAAGTAAATTAAAAACCTAATACCTATCTCAATTGACAGCTTAACATGAAGTTCACCCTTCTCATCAAATTGCATTTTTATTTTTTTAGTAATAGTTAATTTTGTAATGTAAAAATAATATCATTTCCCTTTTTAAGCACATTAATGGAATCTTATTTTCCAATATTGTGTTCAATTAGTTTTAGCTATATATATAAAGATGACGGGTTTTGTCTGTATGTTTGTAACCGATGGCTAGAAGCCCCCACAGCACCAACAGAACTGAAACTTGGCACAAAATTCGAACGTATCTCCGAGAACTGCACCTCGAAGGCCCAATTCTAAGTTTCGAATTAGTTATTTTTAAATTAATTAATTAGTCTCATTTTTGGTTTATCCGGCATAATTGAGGGGAGAAAACTTTCCCCCACCCCAAACATTATACATCGCTAGAAATGGTTTTTTCTTTTTTTTCTGAAAAAGAAAAGTTTTAGCACATTTCTCTCCGTTAATTAGAACAGGACATATTAATTACTCAAATTTAGTCAATTTTTCAAGGCTTAATTCTATACGCAAAACTGAAACACTAGATCCATTTTCCAGACTGAAGGCCAAGCTCCACATTGACGTAAAGCAGAAAAATAAAGCACAAAACGTAAAATGGATTAAATAGTATTCCTATGGAAAGTACTCGGATTTTCGGTTTTTGCCTTCGGTTTCGGCCGTGTTAACCGCCCTAACTGCTCTTTCGTCCCTGAAGTTACATAGTGGTTTAAATTTGCGTATAGAGTTAAGCCTTGAAATTTGACTAAATTGGAATAATTAATATCTCCTGCTACTTAACTTAATGTCGTTTTGATTTATTTGGCGATTGTTTAAAACTTGAAAAGCACTTTTTAGAATTTTATAAGGTTGTGGAGCACATTTGAATTAAAGAATATTATAATTCTGTACCTCAGAACCAGACTAACGTAAGTCCATTTTCGTCATTTTTCAGTAGAGTGCGAAAACGATTGTCGGATACATGCAAAGAATGGGGCTCGCGTTCTTTTCACGCTGCTAAATAATAGTGAAGGAATTTTTTAAAAGAATACTGTTTTAATGGGTAGATGTGGAATGAGATTCTATTAGGTTGGTGCGTATGAAATGTCGGATTCTCTTTACATGCGGACGTTTGTCTCCCTGTTTTCGTTATACTTTTGTCTTTGGCATAACCTCATTCATAGTCGTATTGTCCATTGCCAGAGACGCATTTCAGCAAAATAGGTTTTCTCGAAGGTCTTCCCTTTTGTTATTTCTTTTGAGTTTATTGCCGATATGAATTCTGCCGACATTCGCGTCATTTTCTTATATGAGTACAAACTTGGTAATAGTGCTGCAAAAGCTGCACGCAACATAAACCAAGCGTTTGGGGAAAATACAGTTAACGATCGGAAAGTGCAACGTTGGTTCGAAAAATTTCGGACTGGCGATTTTTCATTGCAAAATGAGCAGCGCGGAAGACCCAAAACGTCTGTGAAGAATAATGACCTGAAGGCCCTAGTGGAAGCGGATCCAGCCGTATCCACGAGGGAACTTGCTATCAGAATGAAAGTTGACCATACAACGATATTGAGACAACTTTCTGAGATTGGCAAGGTTAAGAAGATGGACAAGTGGGTACCGCACGCACTGACAGAGCGAAATAAGCTGGATCGGTTAAACATATGCTCATCATTGCTAACCCGATTTCACTGGAATATGAAGTTTTGCAGCATCCACCATATTCACCGGATCTCTCGCCGACCGATTTTCATTTTTTCAAGCATTTAGAGCTGTTTTTAAGGGGCAAACACTATGAAAATGAAGACAGTCTAAAAAACTCGATATCAGAGTTTATTAATTCTAAAGACCAAAATTTTTTTAAGACAGGCATCTACGCTTTAAAATCTCGTTGGGAGAAGTGTATTGAAGCGAATGGAGCATACTTTGATTGAATAAACAGCTTTTGAAGAAAGATATGCAGTTTTATACAATCACTTAAGAATCCGACATTTCATACGCACCAACCTAATACATACAAGGAAGCAACAAGAAGTTCTGTCAAGAACTAAACGAGCCTACTTTCCCGTACATCGACATCGGCATTCTAGCATCTGATCATTATTCTCTTGATCATCTGAGACTAAACATTATGTCAAACATACCTTTTTAGCACTTAAAGCTGATTTCTAAAAGCAAAATATTCCCCTCTCATCAGATGAAATAGAGACATAAAAAGTAAATAAATGAAAAAATGAAGTTTTGTCGCATCTTTTAAAGAATGTAACTGTTACAGTTCTTCCGTAGAAAAATTCCTCAATCGTTTTCAAAAAAAAAAAAAAAATTAAAAGTACAAAGTACATCAAAACACATTTTATCAAAGAAAGGAAAAAAAACTCGTCCGTCGATAAAATGTCTCGATTTTCACTTTTAAACCGTTGCCAGTTGTTAAATATAAATAAAGAATAAAATGCTCTCGTGAATGAAACACTTTTGTTACAAAAAAAATCGTCTGCCAAAAAAAATAATAGTAATAAATAAAACAACACAAATGAATAAATAAACAAAAAATCGTCTGCACAGTCAGTCATTTTTTTCTGAGCCTGCATTTCCGCCATGTTTGTGGAGTCGGAGTCGGAATCAGAGTCCTCACAGAAGATTATTCAGAAAAGTACTTTACAAACATTATTTATCAGAACCATTTTTTTACAAAGTTAGTTTGAAGGAAATCCGACTTTAAGTTCCAGGATCAACATTCAACTTAAATTCCCCGTAGGCGCTAATGTTAAATTTTTTTCTGAACGGTTCAATATTGAACGAAAAATGGTTCAAACCAAAAAGCGAAATAAGGGAATGAACCTCTCCGAGATCTTTCAAACACAAAAAAGTTTATTCCATTCGGATGGCTCACTCAGAAGTTATTAGGTGGGGAAAGGTTGCTTGAACGGTTCAAATTGAAAATTTAAATACTGTAATGAAGTATCCTTGCTGAGATCCTTCGAACAAAAAAAAAGTTTATTTAAATCGGACTGTTCACTCAAAAATTATTAGGGGTGACAGCTTGCTTGAGTGGTTCAATGTTGAACGAAAAATTGTTCAAATCGGAAATGTAAATACGGGAATGAAGTATCCTTGATAAGATCTTTCGAACAAAAAAAAGTTTGTTGAAATCGGACTGTTCACTCAAAAGTTAGCATCGCGGGACAGGTTGTTTGAACGGTTCAAAGTTGAACCAAAAATTGTTCAAATCGAAAAATCAAATATGGGAATGAGTTGTACTCGCCGAAATCTTTCCAACAAAAAAAAGTTTGTTCAAATCGGAATGTTCATTCAGAAGTTATTAGGGGGGGAAAGGTTGCTTGAACGGTTCAATGTTGAACCAAAATTGTTCAAATCGAAAAATCAAATATGGGAATGAGTTGTAATCGCCGAGATCTATCCAACAAAAAAAAGTTTGTTCAAATCGGAATGTTCATTCAAAAGTTATTAAGGGGGAAAGGTTGCTTGAACGGTTCAATGTTGAACGAAAAATTGTTCAAATGGAAAATGTAGATACAGGAATGAAGTATCCTTGAAAAGATCTTTCGAACAAAAAAAGTTTGTTCAAATCGGACTGTTAACTAAAAAGTTAGCATCGCGGGACAGGTTGTTTGAACGGCTCAAAGTTGAACCAAAAATTGTTCAAATCGAAAAATCAAATATGGGAATGAGCTGTACTCGCCGAGATCTTTACAACAAAAAAAAGTTTGTCCAAATCGGAATATTCATTCAAAAGTTATTAGGGGGGGGACAGACAGACCGACCGACAGACCGACAGACCGACCGACAGACCGACACACAAATTCCCCATCTCAATACCCTACTTTCAAATTTTTAATTTTTCGATATTCATTTTACCTTTTTATTTTTTAACTTGGCGATATTTTTTGGACTTGGCGATATTTTTTTAAACTTGGCGATATTTTTTGGACTTGGCGATATTTTTTAGATGCATTAAGCCAATTTTAATACTTTTTTCGTCTTTCTTTTATTTTTAACGGGAAAGTAGGCTAAAAAAGGGAAAATCGCCATTTTTGGACAGACGTCGTTCTGGCTCTGAGGTACAGAATTTTACTTCAGTAGGGTAAGAGTGAATTTAAATTTATTCAGTTGACTTTCTTTACATTTATTGCACTGGCATCGCCGTGCGGGTACTGCTAGTAGTATATATCATGAAATTCGCTTCTGATTGAAAGTTCTTTATTCTCACAAAATCGTGTTTTCTTATGCAAAGCAACTTAATACGACTCAAAAATACAACTCATGCTTTTTTTTTTTTTTGAACTTCCCATGTAATCAGTGCTAATCTTTTTGAATTTAAAATTTTGGATGTTAAATTTTTTTAGCAGAATCTTCAGCTTCGATTATTCAAGTTTACCTGCCACATTGCTCAACCGAGTGAAATCTGGAAGTATAATTTCAGTCGAGTCTCACAAAAAAAAATCTTTTTTTTTTTTTAAATTTTTTTAACATGGTTTCAATGGAGTGTTATTAGAGGGGAGGGTATAAGTTTGAGTATCATGTGTTGCATCGGCAATGAGCATGTATCTTCCTTTAAATTTTACCACATGCGAAGCCGTAACAGGTAATGCTAGTAACAGAATAAAGCAAAACCTATCAGCATCTATATGTACAAAAATGGATGTATGTATATTTGTATGTTTGTTTGTATGTTTGTTCCTTATACAAATCCAGTTTTTGTCGGATTTTCATAAAACTTGGTACAGAGGTTCCTTGATGCACTAGAATTCACATAGTCGGGAATTTGAAATTTAAAAAAAATCCAAAAAGCTCAAAATTCAAATTTTTTGTCTCAAAATGGCCATTTTCTTTCAATTTTGAATATGTAGAGTAATAGAGATAAACCTTTAAACATACAAATTGATAAATTAATATATTTTAATATGAGTATTTTCCAACAAAGATTACGATTAACAATGAATTATCAATTTAAGGCTCACCTATTTAAACCAGGAAAAAAAACAAAGGTGAGTAAATTGTTTCTCAGTATTATTACTGACCCAGGCAACGCCGGGTATTTTTGCTAGTATTTCATAAGCCATGTATCGTTAAAAAAAAGCTAACAAAATGTATTGATATTTTTGGGAAACATTATCTCTAAATAGTATAAAATAAGTTTCAAAAAGCCTTTGTGTGTTTGAACGCGCAAAACTCGAGAACTACCCGGCCAATTTTGCTCAAAATTTCAACGTTTGTTCCTTTTTGCTCAGGAAAGGTTTGGGCACCAGTTCGAAAAAAATCGTTAAGTAGTTCTTTTTTTTTTCAATTCAAGGGAATTTTTACATAAATCGACAAATATTTGGAAAAAAAATGATCTGCGCGCATTAATTTGTACGTTGTTGGAAACAGCAAATTTTTCTGCTTTCGATGTATTTTGTTTTAATTCCCTATCTTAAATACAGCGCGAGTTATTTGCGTTTAAAATTTATTTTTCCTAGGCTTTGCTCGATTTCAGGCACTACTTCCCTCATTAAAACCATCAATAGAAATTAAACTAATTGTTCCACAGTTTTCTTTTTTACACAATTGGATAGAACGATAATTTTAATCCCAGATTTTTATCTCGCTCGACCTTCGGTCGAGGATCCATGCTTCTATCTCAAACAAAAACACGTTACAATTGTTTCAAGTACAGTGTTTGAATTTCTCTTTTACATTCAAGTTATTACCGTTTTATTGTGTTGCCATGGCTACTTCTTTTAAATTTTTCGTTGCTTCTTTTTTCTAATAATTTTTACTTCTTAAAAATATGTCGCCGGTCCAAAATGTCGCCGGCCAAAAATGTCGCCGGTCCAAAATGTCGCTGGTCCAAAATGTCGCCGGTCAAAAATGTCGCGGGCCAAAATGTCCGCAGTCCAAATGTCGTCAGACAAAAATGTAGAAGGTCCGATATTGGTACACTTTGTCCCAAAAATTAAAACATACGAAAAGGCTTTTTATCACCAAATTAGCAAAAGATTGTTAATTGCTGTTGA
>JAXGGA010023022.1:0-14080 GCA_038373865.1 Uloborus plumipes
CCCCAGAGCAGGTAGCGGAGGCAGGCCAATCATTTTTCTTATATGGGGCTCCAGTAAATATAACTTCTCTGAATGAACAGAGATTTATATCTTTTCAGAGAGCAGCAAGAAAAATAAAACCTGATCTTGCTTCCTTCCCACCTACTGAAAATGCCGCAAAATTTCATTCATTAAGGGCCGTGCTCCACATCGACGTAAAGCAGAAAAATTGGGCAGAAGCGTAAAATTTTCCTTTTTCGGTTTCGGTCGCTTTTCGGTCGGACGCGTGCTCCACTTGGGCAGAATTTTTTTTCTGCGCAGAAAAAAAGCGCCATCTGACGGAATAATCCTTGCATTTTCATTGGATATTTGATATTTAGATAACAAATAGGAAAAATACCTCTTTATGAAGCATTATTCGAAATTATATGATTGGGTGAAAGATTGGCAACAAATAACCGAGCTTTAATAGTTATTTAATTTAGTTGGCATGGAATTACCCATCATGATAAAGCTTGTTATGAGCCAAGTCCTGTTTTTTTTACTTGGCGGTTTTTATTTTCACTTTAAACGGATGTATTTAGCGGAAACAAACCAAACTGGCTATAAAATTCCCATTCAAGTATTTTTTGTGAATTTCGCTAAGCATTGCATTTATTTTCTATTGTTTAAATCTTAAAAGTTGTTTTTTTTTATTTCAAGAAAAAAATAGCTTTTTTTTTTTGCTGTTGAAGAAAGCATACTAAGCATTAGAGGTGATTAAAAAAAAAAAGCTTCGGAGTGTTGAGTAGATGTTTTGGCGAAAAATACAGCAAATGCAGCACGATGCCATAAAACTTAATTTGATGGTTGAATATATTATTTGTTGTTTTGAGTTTTTACATTTTAATGGACATTTTGCAATGGCTTTGGTGCTAATATTTTTGAGTAAACGCGTAGACAATGTTTCCGTACCGTTCGCAATTATCTACTAATATTAAAAACTGAGTATCTTTCTAACTATCTTTCTTTCTATCTTTCTAACTATCTTTCTTTCTATGTCACGCTTCTTTCTCCTGAACGCCAATAACCTGAAAGTCGAACCAGGTACCGATAGATAGGTAATTTTTCAGGCTTCATTAGTTTCAATTGATATAATTATACGATTTTAATTAGCGAAGATATCAATTAATAAGTAGTCAAGTTTAAAGCGATTAAGCCTAATAAATGATTAAATATGAAATCCATTCTTGCAAACCGTCGTTGCTATGAAACAGTAATAACAATGATAATGAGAATTTTGAATGAAGGCTTAACTAAATCAAACACGAAACTCATAAGCGGGCCACTTACGTAGAATTTTTATCGCTAGCTACTTGTAATATTTTGAAACCTTCATTTGTTGAAAAGCCATCTACTTATATTAAAAACTGAGTGTCTATGGCCGGAATTCAAGTGAAACACGGATGATTGCAACTCACCAATGCCATTGCAAATTCCCAAATTTGGATTCAAGTGAAACGTTACAATCGCTACGAGATGCTATTCTATCATAATTCGACTTCCAGTAGCGATTGCAATTGCGATCGCCTCGAAGCGATTGCAATGTTGTTTCACTTGAATTCGCCCCTTAGTTTGCTTTTTTTTCTTTGAGCGAGCTGAACTTACTGAAACTCTACTCACCATCTTGAAGACGCGTAGCATCTCAATAATTCGAATGATTTTTTATATGGGAAAAAAATAAAGGCGTGAAGCGCCTGTTAACGAGCCGCCTTGGCGGGGAGTAGTTTCTTGAAAATTTCCTCACTACTTTAAAGGCACGAAGTGCCCGTGCAACGCCGGGCCACGTGCGTGGTATGTCTTGAAATCGAATGAACATTAAATTCTATCAAATAATATAACTTCAGAATGAGTTAAAAGTTAGAGAAGGGGGACGTTATGCATCAACATGCCGCAGGAAGCTAATCTAGCTGCCCTGGCAGCTAGTACTATATATTCTGCGAAATGAATTTATAGCAACGCTATGGTTTCGGGGTCGTATCGAGTTTTCAAAATTATGGCTGTTATTGTACCTAAAAAAAATATCAGTGCCTACTTACTTTGCCAAATAAATTAGACCCTCAAAGCCATGAGCCGTGAAGCATTTATATATTTTTTGAATACGCCGTCAAAAATAAAACACGTAAGCCATAACTTAAATAAATTTAAAAAAATCTTTAATACGTAAAATAACCTACACACTCTTTAATGAATCGCTAATCTTGAAAAATTTGCTATATTTAAAAATGGAAGTATTTATCAAAACACAAAACATTTCACTAAAACTTTATTACACAACATTAGCTAGTTTTATTGTCGCCAAGCGATCCATAACTCAGCCAAAGGTCAACTTTTTTTTTTTTAAAGCTCAATTAAAATAAGTAAATACACGAGCGGAATTAAACATATATTTCCAATCTCGCCAAGCAATCAATAACTTAGCAAAGCATGTCATAAATTGTAAGTTCAATTACAATGTAAAGCAGCCGAAGCACCATTATTTAGAATCTCGCCAAGAAACTAGACTCCCGTAATCCCGCCGAGTTTTGAATAAAATAATAAAAATCTCGCAAAGGACAGGAATTGTTGACATGATTACATATAACCAGATAGTGGATTTTAAAAGCCTCAACTGAAAGCTTATTTTAAGCCTTTCGCTATTTGCCCCCATTTTGCTTTTTCACTTGATTTTTTGTCATTAAGTAATGGGTATTTTCTCACTTCTCCTTTTGAATATTTACCAAATGCACTTTCGTTAATGCAGTATAGCAATGGCGGCCGCCAAGGCTAGAAATGTTTACATCTCACGATGAATTTCTATTGGCTGTTGGATAAATTAAAAATGCAAAATTTTTCGGTCCTCTATTACGCCGTGATTACGCCGCGTAAAAAGGAAAGTACCCGGATTTTCAGTTTCTGCCTTCAGTTTCGGTCGCGTTTTACGCTCATGTGGAGCATGGCCCTAAGAGTTTATCACCAGATTCAAAAGTGGTTGGAGAGATTACTTCCACTCGATGCCTGGGGATTTAAAAAAGCAGGTACATCATGGAAACCTATAACAACTTCAAGGCTTCCTGCTCCTGACTCCATTCTTTCCATGATTTTTTGTTCATGCACAAAAGGATGTGGTGCAAGATGCGGCTGCAGAAAATCAAGGATAAACTGCAGCATTGCTTGCTTAAACTGCCAGGGTATCTGCCTGAACGGTTCAAAATTGGATATCGCATTAGATGAACAGTCAGACGACGAAAATATCCATTTAACTTGAGTACAATGTCATTTTCATGTTAGTTTATATTTATTCTACATCTGTTCACTTTCATTATTTTATTTGCATTATTCTATTTTTTTAATGTTTGGACTTTTTTATCATTATTTTTATTATTTATCCTTTTTGCAGAAGGGTATATGTTTTATTTATAACATGATTTAAGGTCTTCTTGGACCTTAGTTGACTTAAATAGCACATCACTATCGAAATTTAAGAAAAAAGTGATTGATATGCCTTTCGCAGTCCCAAAAAATAAAGAAAGAAGAAAAGAAAAAGATAGGTTTTCAAAATCTCACGAGTTTAGAACTTAAATGTCAAGTCTATTCCATCTATTTCAGTTATAAAATACTAATTCATTCTTTATTCTTTTTAAAGGTATTTTTATGTTCTTTAATTTACCAATTGATGATTTTGCTGGCGAATGCATAGTTTTTGAGATATAAGACGAAAACTGAAAAAAAAAACGCACCCAAAATCCCTGGTGGCGCTGCAAGCTCACCCCCTACCACCGAGGACTTTTAGAACGTTCATCAAAAACCCGTTTTGCACGTGTGTGCCAATTTTTAAAACTATATTATTATTTTTTCGCCCTTATTTTGGGCCTTCGTTTGCTGAACTATGGTAGAGGGAAAAATAGTGAACTAGCACATATTTTGGTCCTCCTTCATTCCTCGCCTCCTTCCTCCCCAACCTGCCTCCCCGTTTCAAGAAATCAAATCACCTTAATGACCTGTACTACTTCAGGTCGAAAAAAGAAAAGAATAATATCAAATTAATCACTGAGGCGTCTCCAAAAATAGAAAAGAGGGGAAAAATAGTCGTTTTCTCAAAAAATGACAAACTTTGAAGTTCAATATCTCGGCAACTATTATAGCTATAATAAAAACAAAAAAAGCGTTTTAAAGATAATTTTATGTTCTTTAATTTATTAACTGACTTTGTCTCTCGCAAGTAAATAGTTTTTTTTAGATAAAAGACGAAAATTGAAAAATCACCCATAAAACACCAGGTGGCGCTGCGAGCTCCCCCTCACCACCGGGGACTTTTAGTATGTTCATCAGGAGACCTTCCTGTACCTGTGTACCAATTTTTAAAACTATATTATTATTTTTTCGCCCTTATTTTGGGTCTTCGTTTGCTGAACTATGGTAGAGGAAAAAATAGTGAAAAGTACACTTGCACATAGTTTTGTCTTCCCTTCATCCCTCGCCTCCTTCCTCCTCAACCTGCCTCCCCGTTTCAAGAAATCAAATCACCTTAATGACCTGTACTACTTCAGGTCGAAAAAAGAAAAGAATAATATCAAATTAATCACTGAGGTGGCTCCAAAAATAGAAAATAGGGGAAAAATTGTCGTTTTCTCAAAAATTGACAAACTTTGAAGTTCAATATCTCGGCAACTATTATAGCTATAATAAAAGCAAAAAAAAGCATTTTAAAGATAATTTTATGTTCTTTAATTTATTAATTGACTTTTTTTCTCGAAAGTCAATAGTTTTTGAGATATAAGACGAAAACTGAAAAATCACCCATAAAACACCAGGTGGCGCTGCGAGCTCCCCCCTCACCACCGGGGACTTTTAGTATGTTTATCAGGAGACCTTCCTGTACCTGTGTGCCAATTTTTAAAACTGCATGTTTTTTTGTTTTTTTCACCCTAATTTTGACCTTCGTTTACTAGACTAGTAAGGGTGACGAGTAATGTACAAATAAAACATATTGGAGAAGAATTGAAAAGTTAAGAGGTAGCACAACTGTGTTCATCTAATAATTCAACAAACAGAATTCAAATTTAGACCTTTTCGGATTTTTTTTTGAAATTCCAAAAATTCAGTCATTGTTATTAATACGCGTGAACATTCCGTTTCACTGATTTTCTGGCGAAAACCCTCCTACGTGAACTCCGGAGCATCAAAAGGACCTGTGTGCTTAGTTTGGAAAATATCCGACAGAAACTGTATATTTGTATTAGGAGCACACCCACGTACATATATAGATTATTTCTGTAAGGGAGAACATATTGTCTTCAATGAACGAAATTATTTTCAAATTTTACTTCTCTAATCTGCTAAAAATAAAAATCTTATATCCGACATCTGTAAATAGTAAAACGTGGGTGTAACGGGAGAAAAAGTTACTTTGAAGGAAACCTTCATTCTGATCTAAATTATAGCACAATTTCTTCAAGTACAATTCCATTCCACGTGTTTTTATCAGGTTTCATCCAATTAAGAAATTTCTGTTGATTCAAAATAGAAAGTTAATGCGAAAAATCAATGGATGGTTTAAAACAAAGTTGCATTCTAAAAATATCCAACATGAAGAAAATTGAATTCTAATTAAAGCAAGCGAAATCGTTAAACAATTGATATATTTTTTTATTTTGACCATTTAATACTTCATTCAATCTTCTTTTTAATAGTTGTACTAATAAAGCACAAGTATGGTATTAAGATATACTTATGTGACGATTTTTATGTAGGATTTAGCTGTGTACTGTATCTAAAAGTATTTTTTAGTAAGAGCCTTTGGCATTTAAATTTTATTAGTTTTATTTCCTTAAAAATTGCTTTGTCAGAAATAGAAAATTTAATACTGCAATAAATCAATACATGGCACGATGAAAAAATGTAAAATATTGTAACGAGTCCGTAGCACCTTCAACTTTCTTAAATGAGCATTCCAATCTTGAGGAAATAACTATAAATTTATTTACAAGTATGTACACTTATTTACAATAGGAGCAGGAAACAATTGCTAAACATCCAGCAATTAGGCAGCACCACGTATCTAACGTGAACAGTAATTAAGCAATTACAAAAGCAAAACAACCATTCGCCAAGCGAACGAAAACGAGCATCTCAGAAATCCCATCTGAGAAAAACTAACTGACTGTGTTCAAGGTCAGCTATTTATACTCGAGAACGAAATTACGACAATATTCTAGCAAAATCCGGAGTGTTCGTTCATTCATAACTTCAAATAATCCATTGAGAAAGTTCTAGCAATAAAAAGAAAAAAACCACTCCGAGCGAAAAATGTCTTCATGCTTATCAAAGTTAGGGCAAGTGTAAAAACTGCAAAGTGTTTCAGGGCCGGTATACAGATGATAAAAGTGATATCTTCAGATACTTTTGCAACATGTCGCCAGATAAAACCAAAATTAATGAAAATGATGCAAGGCAGGAAAAACAACAACTATTTACAAGATTTGTAACAATATGTAATGGAGAAAGTATTGTTTGTTTAATTAAGATAAAATTAGAAGAAACGAATTTGGATATTTTATTATATCATAGTAAAAAAACAAATGTGTGTTCTTTAAATTACGCACCACCTAACTTAGTTTTCATGTAGATGTAAAAATTGTATGGTCATTTGCTTGGAAGAAGAACGAATATTTCAAGATAGTATTTCAAACATATCTATTTAAACAGATCCTTTTTTCCAATATTGAGTTAATGAATATGTAAATCAAATAATTTGATTATTTGTTTAATATGATTGCCTTGAGCTATGAAGGTTGCTCAAAGTTAGACCGTTTATTTTCTTCTGTTGTTCATCCATTTATTTACTACGAAGTTTAAAGCTCTTTCGAACTATAATATTTAATTAAGCCACAGCCGCCCATAGATATATAATATGCCGCTGAATATTGCATGTGGTTTTTCATTAGTTTTAGTCTAGATATTGTAAACCAGTGGTTTCCAGCCTGGGGCAGATTTGGCTAATCAAGGGGGAAATAAATTCACGTGGGGCGATGTAGGGGGGGGGGGTGTATGATTTAAAAGAAAATTAAATATTGAAATTTAAAACTTTTTCTTGCGAAACTGGCAGTTAAGAGTTCAATCATGGAATGACAAGTTAAACAAGAAGTTCTGTCAAGAACTAAACGAGCCTACTTTCCCGTACATCGACATCGGCAATTCTAGTATCTGATCATTATTCTCTTGATCATCTGAGACTAAACATTATGTCAAACATACCTTTTTAGCACTTAAAGCTGATTTCTAAAAGCAAAATATACCCCTCTCATCAGATGAAATAGAGACATAAAAAGTAAATAAATGAATAAATGAAGTTTTGTCGCACCTTTTAAAGAATGTAACTGTTACAGTTCTTCCGTAGAAAAATTCCTCAATCGTTTTCAAAAAAAAAAAAAAATTAAAAGTACAAAGTACATCAAAACACATTTTATCAAAGAAAGGAAAAAAAACTCGTCCGTCGATAAAATGTCTCGATTTTCACTTTTAAACCGTTGCCAGTTGTTAAATATAAATAAAGAATGAAATGCCCTCGTGAATGAAACACTTTTGTTACAAAAAAAAATCGTCTGCCAAAAAAAAATAATAGTAATAAATAAAATAACACAAATGAATAAATAAACAAAAAATCGTCTGCACAGTCAGTCATTTTTTTCTGAGCCTGCATTTCCGCCATGTTTGTGGAGTCGGAGTCGGAATCAGAGTCCTCACAGAAGATTATTCAGAAAAGTACTTTACAAACATTATTTATCAAAACCATTTTTTTACAAAGTTAGTTTGAAGGAAATCCGACTTTAAGTTCCAGGATCAACATTCAACTTAAATTCCCCGTAGGCGCTAATGTTAAATTTTTTTCTGAACGGTTCAATATTGAACGAAAAATGGTTCAAACCGAAAAGCGAAATAAGGGAATGAACCTCTCCGAGATCTTTCAAACAAAAAAAAGTTTATTCCATTCGGATGGTCCACTCAGAAGTTATTAGGTGGGGAAAGGTTGCTTGAACGGTTCAATGTTGAACGAAAAAATGTTCAAATTGGAAATTTAAATACTGTAATGAAGTATCCTTGCTGAGATCCTTCGAACAAAAAAAAAGTTTATTTAAATCGGACTGTTCACTCAAAAATTATTAGGGGTGACAGCTTGCTTGAGCGGTTCAATGTTGAACGAAAAATTGTTCAAATCGGAAATGTAAATACGGGAATGAAGTATCCTTGATAAGATCTTTCGAACAAAAAAAGTTTGTTGAAATCGGACTGTTCACTCAAAAGTTAGCATCGCGGGACAGGTTGTTTGAACGGTTCAAAGTTGAACCAAAAATCGTTCAAATCGAAAAATCAAATATGGGAATGAGTTGTACTCGCCGAAATCTTTCCAACAAAAAAAAGTTTGTTCAAATCGGAATGTTCATTCAAAAGTTATTAGGGGGGGGGGGGAAGTTGCTTGAACGGTTCAATGTTGAACCGAAATTGTTCAAATCAAAAAATCAAGTATGGGAATGAGTTGTAATCGCCGAGATCTATACAATAAAAAAAAGTTTGTTCAAATCGGAATGTTCATTCAAAAGTTATTAGGGGGGAAAGGTTGCTTGAACGGTTCAATGTTGAACGAAAAATTGTTCAAATCGAAAATGTAGATACAGGAATGAAGTATCCTTGAAAAGATCTTTCGAACAAAAAAAAGTTTGTTCAAATCGGACTGTTAACTAAAAAGTTAGCATCGCGGGACAGGTTGTTTGAACGGCTCAAAGTTGAACCAAAAATTGTTCAAATCGAAAAATTAAATATGGGAATGAGCTGTACTCGCCGAGATCTTTCCAACAAAAAAAAGTTTGTCCAAATCGGAATATTCATTCAAAAGTTATTAGGGGGGGACAGACAGACAGACCGACCGACAGACCGACAGACCGACACACAAATTCCCCATCTCAATACCCTACTTTCAAATTTTTAATTTTTCTATATTTATTTTACTTTTTTATTTTTTTAACTTGGCGATATTTTTTGGACTTGGCGATATTTTTTTTAACTTGGCGATATTTTTTGGACTTGGCGATATTTTTTAGATGCATTAAGCCAATTTTAATACTTTTTTCGTCTTTCTTTTATTTTTAACGTGAAAGTAGGCTAAAAAGAAACAAATTTTAGTTCAGGTAGGTCCTCCTTACACTTGGTTGAACCCCTTTTAGGTAATACTGTCGTCCCCGCTTACTCGGGTAATGGATAAACGAATACCCCGCTTATACGAATAAAATATCTCGGAACCGATGACATAGACGTAATGTTAAAGATCCCCGCTTAATCGAATACCTCGTTTAATCGAATAATATTTCTTGGAACCAACAGTATTCGTTTAAGCGGGGCCGACAGTATTTCATCATTCGTTGCAAAGTTTATGAGTTTTCAAATTTTCTTTTTTTAAGATACTATCGTCCCCGCTTGATCGGGCAACGGATAAACGAATACCCCGCTGATACGAATAAAATATCTCAGAACCGATGTCATTGACGTAATGTTAAAGATTCCCGCTTAATCGAATACCCCGTTTAATCGAATAATATTTCTTGGAACCGACAGTATTCGTTAAACGAATACTGTCGGTTGCGGGGCCGACAGTATAAAGTTCGAATAGTTTTAATGCTCCTAACTTGAAATTGAAAAAAGAGATTTTTTTTTTTTTTTTTTAAAGCACTGCTGTTAGTTAATTATGTATTGTATGTTTCTAAAAGAAGGTGTTGCCTCTTGTGATGTCACAAATGCTGATGGCTCTCTGAATATTTACACAATATACTGTCCGCTGCTGTATTTAAATCCTGTTTCAAATAAGTTCCCCCCCCCCCAAGCTCAATGGCGTAAATCCCCCCCCCCCCCCCAAATTTTGCACAACCCTCTTGTGATTTTTATTTTCACCCCTCTTTTTTATTTCATTTATGTTTTTAAACATTATTTACATATTTTTTTTAATTATAAGTATTATTTTTCATATATTTTTTAAAAGTTGAATTATGCGCAGAAAATAATCCTTTTTTTTCCTTTCCAGACATTCCAAGCCCACACACAGGCACACAAAAAATAAATAAATAAAAGAATAATAGTAAAGAAATAAAATAAATGATTTAAATTAAAAAAATAAAATACTGAATGATTTTTATTTAAAAAAATCCTCAAATAATTTGAATTAAAAAATATAAATTAATAAATAATTTAAACAAAAAAAAAAAAAAATAGTCTGAATAAAAATCCCCACCCCCATATTTTGATTGCTCAACTTGCGCCATACTCCCACTCCTATGGGCGCCACTGTTTCAAATCGTTTGTTTACTTAAACAGAAAGCAGAATAGTGAATTTTTTTTTTCGGGCTCGGATTGGTAGCTAAATAAGTTAGCTCCTGCAATAAAACAAATGTCCTGTTAATTTCTGAACAGCTCAGCCGCAGAAGTGCTGTTTTGGAATATCTCATCTACGAACCATTTGATTAATTTTCTATTGAATAATGGTTTGACTTTCGACAAAATGCTTTTCAGTAATGGGCCATTCCACTGTAAACACTATTTTTTTTCTCGAACGTGACGTTTTACGTATTTTACTAATTTACTAATTACTAAACAAAATTGTGTAGTTTCTTACGGTAAATTAGAAATTTTACAGTTTATTGCCGTAAATTTTAGCTTTATTATACTGTGAAAACAACAGTATAATACTGGCAGCAGAGGTTCCAGTCTAAAACTGTTAAATGCACTGCAATAAACTGTAAAACTAGCAATTTTAGTTTCTTACGGTAAAATTAGAAATTTTAGTTTATTGCCGTAAATTTTAGCTATATTATACTGTAAAAACAACAGTATAATACTGGCAGCAGAGGTTCTAGTCTAAAACAGTAAAATGCACGGTAATAAACTGTAAAATTAGCAATTTTAAGAGTTTATTACTATAAAAGTAGCTGTATTAGACTGTAAAAACAACATTCATTTTTTTTACAGTGTATATATTTGATTTCTTGGTTATAAACTTTCGTCTTTACCTTTTAAAATTATTACTTTTTAGTGAAATATATGAACCGCCACATGCGGAAGAAAACGGACACTGTTTCGCAGAATGGCCCGGTACATAATTCTTTTCAACAGTTTAGATTATTATTTCTCAAAAAATAAGGTAACCTATTAAAACCTTAGTTTTTAAAACCTACTTTTTTTTGACATTGCTACACTAATAAAATATTAGCCAATTTATGTAGCCCATAGTAATATTCTAGTCGTTACTTTTTTGGAATAGGAGCTGTTCTACGAAGAAGCTGCCGACTTGTCCCGCACGTGATGCTCATGTATTTCATTAAAAAGAAGATATATTAAAGGGTAATGAACGAAATTTTGTTGGTTAAGATATTACACACCGGTGTGGGGTTTCTTAAGCAAAAAATCTGGTATGGACCCCACACTACTTCCTTTTACGTGCAAATTTCTTAGTAGTTGCCTTAAGTGTTAAAAAAGTGCTTGGAGTGAGCAAGGTAACAATTCAAATATTTACTCCCCTAATCTACCACGAAACAATGCAAAAAATATTTTACAATGGTTACTTTTCTAAATATTGCTGATTTTAATATCATTTAGTGAATTTTTCGCAAAATAACGCCAATAGCGCCAAGTTGAACCCAAATTCAAAAAAAAAAAAAATTCGCCAAATTTGTCGCCAACTTGGCGATATGTCGCCAAGTTAGCGTCAAACACTTGGCGACCTAAAGCTTGGCAACATATCGCCAAATGGTCGAGCCAATTCATATCACTTGCGTCTGCATTGAAATTAACACTGATTTACCCCTAAAAAGGGGTAAAACACCCCCTTGGGAACATTCAAATGCAACCACAAGGGGAGGTGCACAACTAGACCATCCTCAGAGCCTACATACCAAGCTAGAAGTTTCTACGGCATATAGTTTTTGAGTTATGTGACCCACATACGCACACACGTACATACAGACGTCACGAGAAAACTCGTCGTAATTTACTCGGGGGTGGTCGAAATTGATTTTTCGGCTGTTTGTATGTTGTTAGGTACATATGCACGTGCTGGCAGGTCGAAAAAACTACACGACATTCATTCAGGGGTGAGCAAAGTCAAAATTTAGACCGAAATTTGAGTGAAATTTTTTTTGTGATCACAATACTTCCTTTACTACGTAAAAGGAAGTAAAAACTATGTTTATTACCTTCTAAAATTGCAACTGTTTAATGAAATGTATGAGCGTCACGTGCGAGACAAAAAGTCGGCCATTCTAATGGATCATTTGTAGAATGGTCCATTTGAAAATAATCATTGATTGTCAGCGGTGTTTTCAGGGGGTGGGCTGATGGGGCTGCAGCCCCCTCCGAAATTATCAAGAAAGAATTTAAAAATATTTTGACTACAGTAAACTCTCACTTATACGCCGCCTCATTTATGCGCCTTTTTCAGTTATACGACGATTTTAAATGGTCCCAGCACATTCCATAGCAAAATGATGATAGTATCATTCGTTTATGCGTCGCTCTAAAGATATATCACTTATGCGCCGAATTTTCCATAAAATGTAAAAAATTTAATTTATTTTCTTTAAAAAATAAGCATTTTTCTTCACTTTCCTCTTTAATCTTTCGCCTTTATCGCACAGAAGGCCTTTATGGATCGTTTTAAAGAGAACAGTTTGTAATTTTTCATGCTACATTTTTTTTTCTCTTTATCATTGTAGTTACGTTACAGTAATTGCCAAACCGTAGTAATATGTCCCTTTTCAATAGAAACATTCTTATTCATTCTCTCATTAGAACCTATGTTGCGTTTTAGTCCTTTAAATAGGCTTGTTCACTTATACGTCTCTCTCACTTATGCGCCTTTTTCTGTTGGTCCCTTGGGCCGGCGCATAAGTGAGAGTTCACTGTATTACCTTTTTATTTTCTTATTCTGCAACCGCGATATGAGAACATTTTTCTTTAGAGAAAATTTAATTCTAGGACAAAATTCAAAGTAAAAAAAAAAAAAAATAAATAAAGAGGTAACTTTTTTTGTTTATTTTTTTGACTTGTCCATTTTACTGTTTGTCACATTAATGACTATCTTAATATTTAATTTTGTTCATTTTTATTGCAAGTTTGTTTCAGAAACACCGAAAAATGTTTGTTCATTCATCTGATTCTGTTCAATGCATTTCAACACATGTAATTGAAACATAACATTAGGAACAATAGTAAAATAAATCGCAAAAATTAACGTTATTAAATCACAAATTTGTCAAAATATTGCATGCACTTGCTGGGGATCACCTACTTTAATTAAGAGAACTTTTCAAATTTTAATTTATCTTTTCATGTTTTTATCAAATCGCTTTACTTCTCAGCCACAACAATAATTATAAGGATAAAAAAATATATTGATGAATTTTTGTCGGTGGTGTGGCTAGAGCGGACGTGGTCAGAGCGGACACTGCGAAACTCATCGTGGTCAGAGCGGACACATTTTTTCCCCATCCACGGAACAGATAAAGGGTGCAGATAAATAAGTAAATAAACACTTCTAAAAATAACAAATATAGTTTAAACCAGTATTTTAAGGCAATTTTACAAAATGATAAGCTGCGCATGCGCAACGCATCTCAAATTTTTCGCCAAACTAGTGAAGATTCATTTTACGATGTGCGCTCCAACCAAATGTAAACTAACGGCAACCCCGCGTGGTCTCAGCTTTTCGCCGAGTGTATTTTTTTCGTTGCTTATTGTTTTTTACTTTTTCCAAAGAAGATTTTTCTTTTTTTTTTTTTTAACTAATGTTTTTATTTAGAAAAAAAAGCGGGAAATGACTCAACATCAATTTTTTAAAAAAATGCTGATTTTTGGAAAACGAAAGCAAATTGCTATGGATTATTTTGTGTGATTTTCTTTCGTGTTTTTTTAATTGTAACGAAAATCACATGCATTTACTCTAAAATCATAAAATTCCGAAACATGTGTATTCTTCTCTTTTTTCTTAACATTAAATTGTCCTGAATAAACATTTGACTGATTAGAGAAATAACACAACAGG
>JAXGGA010023023.1:0-14079 GCA_038373865.1 Uloborus plumipes
TTTCAATACGATAGATATTGCAACTGTTAAATATGAATCTTTTTTATTGCATATTTTTATTGCTTTTTGCTGAAGTGTAAAACAGACATCGAAAGAAAAAAAAACATCGAACGCGAAACAGTGATCATTACAAGACATCGACCTTAAAACATCGGTGGGAAGTTTCAAAAACGTCTTCTAACGAGATTGATAGTGTAACGGCTGATTAACGATATAACTTATGGCCGCATATCTTGATTTTTTTTTTTGCTGAAATATGAAACATTCACCTAAAGAATAATAATAAAATTTAAAAAAAATGGCGAAAGCAATGTTTTAGAAACATCGAGAGCAAAACATCGATAATAATCATCGAAAATGTTTTCTAAATACTGAAACTTCTGATAAAAGATTGAAACTTCTTAATACGGCTGCATATCGCATATTTTTATCAAGCTTTTGTTGCTGGATTATAAAACATCGACACTTGAACATCGATATTTTAGCAAAAACATTGATGTTTCCAAACCATCGACATCGATGTCGCAGCCCTGGGCTCCACCTAGTGTCCATGCTGCGGCAAGGCAACAACATGGAAGCAGAAAGCGTAAAAATGTCGTAAAGGACGTTTCATGCATGAAAGCTTTTGGACAGCAGAGAATCCCCCCACAAAGAGCTCATGTCCTTTGCCCGTCCGTAACGTACATAATCGGTTGTTTTCCAAACTGGTTGCATTTCGTCATAGGCGTTTTTAATACGCTTTTGTTAGTTTCACATGTGGGTTTATTTGTTTGTATGTATGTAACTGAATAAAAGATAAAATTCACGTTCTTCGCAAACATAAAAAGTAGTATATTTAATACTGTATTATTGATACTAAAGGCTAATAACTATATTGCATGTTGGTGTATTATAAGTGCGAGCGGATATTCAATAGTTTTGAACATCAGAAGGAAATAAGAGTATCATGTGTGAAATAGCTTGCTTATAACTCTAAAAGCGTATTTTTTAGTTTTTTAAACTATATTTTAAAATTATTCTCACCGCACTTCCCAAAAGTCCGATTCCGACAGATCAAATTTTTCACAGTTCCAGACCTCCACGGACCCCCGCCTGAAGGTCACTAACTTTGCGGAGCCCCCACCCTTTGCGCAAAAGAAAAAAAAAAAAAAAAAAAAAAACTTGATTTGCTACATTTATTTTTTTCCACTTATATATGTTTTCCGCTATTTTTTTCTTTAAATTTCTTCATTTAATTAGTGTTCTGTATATTTTTAGAGTTTTGTTGTCTAGTTTTTATTACTTAACATTATTATTTTCAGCTATGGATGTAAAAACAATGGGTTTTTTTTATGAAGGTGCTGATTTTATTACTTTATTTTTGTGAAGGTGCCGAAAAACGGTAGTAAAATGAACTTGTACTGCCGATGATTTTGAAGCAGATTCTCCCGGACTGAGCCGGGATACAAAAACTAAGACAGCGGATGCAATTTATCATGGTGGGATTCACCTCCTGTAAGTCTAAAAAGAAATATGTTAGGCTGCAGGTTTTAAACATGAATTAGAATGATTATGAAGTTCTCTTCATGAGGCAAAGCTCTGAAGCAACCTTTGTGTTTCCCACAAATGAAGGCCACTGTTGGATTTAAAGAACCCGAATTTCAAAAGTCTTGTTACATCTGTAAATTCCCGTAGACGTTTATTACTTCAATTGCAAAATTGAACTTCAAACTTTATTTACAAGCAAATAGTGGGCAGTAAGCTCAAAAAAGTTAGTGGCCACTTTGAACCACGCACATTAGAGTCTCAATTCACCTCATTCTGCATATTAACAAGGAATACACAGGAGCGCCCCGAAGGGAGGTCACCCGAACCTCCCAAAAATTTTCCTCATTCGGCACAATCGGGTTGACAATTCGGCGAATTTAGGAATGCAATATATTTTGCGATATCTCGGGCACAGCACTGATGTTCCAAAATATCACGCCCGAGTATTACTTGTGGTAATTTTTTGTTGAGTGTACCGTGTTGTTTTTCCCGAATATATCTCAGTGGAGGTTTATTTCGGCTTCATCTTTGTCAAACCCGAACCTATCTCAGAAAAAGTTAATTTGCGTTCAATGTAATAGACGGATGAACTTGAAAGTTAAAACGTTAATGGCGCATCGTCCAGGATAATAGCACTAACAGTTACACGGTATAAATATTTTTCATTAGGGAGGGGGTGCACTTACAAATCTTGCTAGGGGTGGAGGCGCACCTTAGTCTATGTACCTCAGTTGCCCCCGTTGTTAATAATCAAGGTTCAAATGTTTTTCTATCATTTGAAAGAAAGATTGAAAATAGTTGTTTTTCATTCACCTATTGTCTTCACGCATAAAGTAACGGTATAAGGTATGTTCGTATGGCCATATTTTATCAATCGGCACATTTCGGAATTTTTTCCGGCATATTGAGAATTTTCCCCCTCCCAAAAATTTAAGCTCGGGACGCCCTCAGGCAATACACTACATAATGCTCACACATATATCTTAGTGCATAGAAAATGCTTACCCTGATGTTTTTACCCTCAAACAAGTTCATATAGTCTCTTTTTTTAATACGTAAATTTAATGTAGTATTCAAAAATGACCTAAAATATTAAAAGGCAAAAATAATGATTGTTCGTTCAGTAACCACCACCATGATGAAACAAAAATAATAAAAAGTCATCTAAAAAAAAAACTTTGTAGTTCTTTTATTTGCAATGCTTCAAGTATTTAATTTTAATATATTTGTCCAAAACCCTTAGCATTCCGCTTTTAAATGCTGAATTCGATGCATTTTTTGGCCTAGTTTTATATTCCTTTCATGTCACTTGTTACCTATAATATTAGCGTTTTGTAGTAATAGTGCAGCAATCTTTTAGCATCTGCTTTCGATGCACGATATTTCTCAGTATTTTTTCAACAATACAAAGCTTACATATTACAAAGCTTACTGCTACAAAATGCAAAAGAATTTTTTATAAAAAATACATTTTTATTTCATGAGATCGACCGCCGATGTTTTTTGTATTTTTTTCTCCTCCTTTTTTACAAAAAATAATCTGCGATCATGCATTGGCATTTTGCGTTTCTGTCTGTTCGCAAAATAAAAAAAAATAATTAAATAAAAAAATTGGAGATCGCCAGTTTGACGACCTACATGAAATTTTCTGGTCGGCAAAAATTTTTTTAGTGGGCACTGGCGAGTGGCGACCGATAGTCTTAACCTTTACGAATTTACAATTAATCAAGTAAAAATAACCTTTCACACAGATACTATCAGGAAAAAAAATAGTTTTATTATTTACAGGGTATCCGCTCAACCTGGACTTTTCAATTCCATGACTTTCCCTGACTTTCCATGACTTTTGCAAACTATTTTCCATGACTAAAAAAAAAAAAAAAAAAAAAAACGAACTTTGCTTTGTTTTTGGAAAATTATGCACTTAATTTTCTATCTTGCAAAGCAAATGACCAAACATGGCGACTGCGTTTCACAGCAACAGAAGTCCGTTCGCTTTTGAGGTCAAAAAACGATCTTTTCCTACCGACACCCTCCTCCCCACCGTGCTTGTCCTCAAACGTACTTTCATGTAGCAATGAATTGTCTGTCCATAAATTTTACTGTAAGTTTAGATCCTGATATGAGTGAGGCGAAATCTGACTTCAAAACGGAACTCGTTGAGTTCCTGCCCCCCACCTACACGATTCTTTAAAATTCAACATCGTTTTTTAATTTGTTTTTCTTTTGCATAAAACTCCTCGAAAGAAAAAGATTCAAACAAGTTTTAAAAGAAAAAGGAATCAAATGAAGCGGGTAGGGGGGGGGAGACCAAATGTAAAAGGCAAATCTGCCATGCCGGGGGAAAAAATCATAAAAAAAACTATCGAGTCCATCTTTTTGTCGTTCAAGGTCATATTTTATCAGATGACGGAGTCCGCGCACATGCGCAGTTACACAAAATTCGCCGCTCACGGTTTTAAAGTTGAGAATCTTTTTGTCATCTGATTGGTCAACACAATGCAACTTGTTGGAAATTGTAATTGACAAATCAGATTGCACCCAATAACGAAGTAGAATGACGGCGGAAGTGTTTTCGTTCTTCCGAGATCGCGGGAAAAATTTCAATCGGTCCGGAGCGCTAAAATCCATGATAAACAGTCAGTTTCCATGACTTTTGGACATTTTTCGCTGAAATCCATGACTTTCCATGACCAATTTCGATCATATTTGAAATCCATGACTTTCCATATGCGCGGACACCCTGTATTTAGTTTTAAGAGAATTGTTTAATGAATTTCATACGAAATTCTGAGGATTGCAAATCTTCATATTAGTCTCATCAATCAAAATGTTCTCTAGCTTTTAAAAATAAAAGCAATAATATTAATTTTGTGTATTCACAAAGCAACTCATCTATGCAGAGAAGAATAAGATCCTGTTTTTCGTATTGTGACAAAAGTAAGGCAAGAGCACAGAAAATTGTTCTCATTGTTATGTTAGTCACACAATGGAACTACCTATCTATCACTCTTAAAATAGGAGTTTGACGAACAAATCTTTTTTGGTTGGGTCCCTTACATTGACTGCACCCTTCAAAATTGCAATGTAGTGAAGTGAATTCACCGATTTCTGCGAGGAGACAACTCAACTCAGCAGAGAGAGAGTTGGCGAGAAATTAATGAAATTGAGTGTTCGAATGTTGCATTAAAGAGTTGTACGTTATTACAAGTTAAATAAACATAATTGGAGTCAGATAGTTGTGTTATTAAAATACTAAACACACCCAAAACCTACAGTGGTGACTTCCGGACTGGTTTGTGCAGGAATAATAATGTATAACGATACAGAAGTTCAAGATCAAGATTTGCATACGGGCGATTCACCTGCCGGAACAGAAAATACAGAGCAAGCACGCTTTGTGGACCATGTTGGAGTTAAGATTCCGCCCTTCTGGAAGCCGGATCCCAGGATATGGTTTCTACAGCTCGAAGCACAATTTCGCCGAGCTAAAATCTCGAGTGATGACACAAAATTCGATTACGTAGTTAGCTCGTTGGATGCAGAAATCCTGGCACAAATAACGGACATTTTAATTACGCCGCCAACAAACAACAAATATAATGCAATAAAGGACCGCCTTATATCAACTTTCGCGGATAGCGAATCACAAAGATTACAAAAACTCTTGAATCAAATCGAATTAGGGGATCGCAAACCTTCGATTTTGCTCTGCGAAATGAGGAACCTTGCCGACCAAAAGGTTAGTGAACATTTTTTGAAAACCTTATGGCTACAACGGCTCCCGATGGACATGCGCAGCATTCTGTCTGTCAGTTCTGATGATTTGAATAAATTGGCTACCATGGCTGATAAAATTTGGGATATCCGCCCGCCAAATAATTACAATTTGGCATCGGTGTCACAACCAAAAATGTCAGTGGTTACTTTGGAATCCCTCCAAAAGCAAATAACAGATCTTCAAATTCAGGTGGAGAATTTAAGCTGTAGGGGACGTCCCAACTCACGTCAGCGTTATCGAGGGAAGGCAAACAGCAAGTCCGGCAGCCGCAAGCCATCCGATCAGCGCGAGATATGCTTCTATCATACAAAGTTTGGAGATAAAGCGTACAAATGCTTACAACCGTGTAGTATGACTATCCAACGACGGCGTGAGAGCCCAGATGTGCAGGAAAACTAATACCCCGGCTTTCCACGGCGACAGGAAGCCCAGGGGCGGAGCTGAGTCGCCTCTTTATTAGTGACAAAGCATCAGCGGCCCTTTTCCTGATTGATTCCGGTGCGGAAATTTCTGTAATCCCTCCAACGCTCTCGGAAAGAAAAAATGTACATAAATTTGAGCTATTCGCGGCTAATCATTACAAAATTAAAACTTTTGGACAGAAGCTTTTACGACTCGACCTTGGATTAAGGCGAGACTTCGTTTGGCCCTTCATAATAGCCGATGTCGACAAACCAATCATTGGAATAGACTTTTTGGCAAACTTCAACCTTTTGATTGACACGAAAAATCAAATGTTAATTGATGGAAACACGAAACTGTCAACAAGGGGAACGTTTTTTTCAACGAGAAGGCCTTTCATCACTATGGTAGAAGCGCATCAGCCATACATGTACATAGTCTCAAAATTTCCGGATCTGCTCAGACCCAATATTGTAAATACTAAAATTATTAAACATGATATAGAGCATTTTATCACCACAAAGGGGCCACCTGTATATAGTAAGGCGCGCAGACTTTCAACAGAGAAATTAAAAGCCGCTCGAAAAGAGTTTGACTACATGCTGCAACAAGGTTTGTGCCGCCCATCCAAGAGCAGTTGGGCCAGCCCACTGCATTTAACCCAGAAAAAGTCAGGCGATTGGAGACCTTGTGGGGACTATAGGGCCCTCAACAATGTTACGGTTCCAGATCGCTATCCGATACCATTTCTGACAGATTGTAACCACATACTACATGGAGCTAAGATTTTTTCATCTATTGACTTACTACGGGCATACCAGCAAATACCCGTACATGAAGCGGACATTCCAAAAACCGCCATTATAACACCTTTTGGACTCTTCGAATTTCCCTTTATGACTTTTGGGCTTTGCAACGCCGCACAGACTTTTCAACGTCTAATGAACACGGCGTTACAAGGGTTAGATTTCCTTTACTGTTATTTGGACGACATACTTATCGCTTCGAAAGACGAAGAGACACATCGAAAACATCTGTTCCTTCTTTTCGAGCGATTGAATGAGTATGGTCTACGCATAAACCTGTCAAAATGCATATTTGGTGTAACACAGATCCAATTTCTCGGATATGAAATCAACTCCGAGGGAATGAAGCCTTGCACCTCTAAAGTGAATGCCATTAAAAATTATCCAGAACCTCACTCTGCTACCAGTTTGAGAAGGTTCCTGGGAATGGTTAATTTTTACCACAGATTCATTCCTTCTTGCGCAAGCATACAACAACCGCTCACTAAGATACTTGCTGGCCACAAAAAGAATAGCACCAAACCTCTTCAGTGGACCGACGAATGTCGAGAATCTTTTTCCAGACTCAAGGATGCCCTATGCTCGGTGACTCTGTTAACACATCCAGATCCAGAGGCTCAGCTGAGTTTAGTAACGGACGCTTCAGACACGGCCATCGGAGCCGTCCTTCAACAAGAGATCGCCGGAGTTAGAAAACCTCTTAGTTTCTTTTCAAGAGCTCTATCTCCTGCACAGGTGAAGTACAGTGCGTACGATCGTGAACTTCTGGCCATACACAGTGCGCTCAAGCATTTCCAACATCATCTAGAAGGATGTGCGTTTCCTGTGTTCACCGATCATAAACCTTTAACATTCTGTTTGAAACAAAATTCAGATAAAGCCTCGCCACGTCAGGCCAGGCAACTCAGTTTTATATCCCAATTCACAACGGACATCCGATTCATACGCGGAGATGAAAATGTGGTGGCTGACGCGTTGTCGCGCATCGACTCCATCACCTTTCCTTCATCCATTGATTATGAAACCTTGGCAAACACACAGGAAGATGAGGAATTGTCCAAGCTTAAGACAGACACTAGTCTGAAAATCGTACAGCTGCAATTACCTAATTCAACCAAGACCATTTTTTGCGACATCTCCACAGACAGAATTCGTCCCTACGTTCCACAACAATTACGTAAAACGGTATTTACTTCCATCCACGAACTCTCACATCCAGGCATTGCGGCAACCGCCGAATTGGTTGCTGCACGATTCGTCTGGCCGGGTATGAGAAAAGATTGCCGGACTTGGGCAAAGACATGCCTAGCGTGTCAGGCTGCTAAGATCCATCGGCATACTCACGCACCTCTATCAACGTTTCTGGTACCCAGTCAGCGATTTGAGCACATCAATCTTGATATCGTGGGGCCACTGCCACTGTGTCAGGGGTTTCGATACCTCTTAACGGCTGTGGACCGTTTCACCCGTTGGATCGAGGCAACACCAATGGAGGACCAAACTGCTGACACCGTCGCCAAAACTCTGGTAGTGTCGTGGGTTGCTCGTTTCGGCATCCCGGGAAGAATAACTACAGACCAGGGCCGACAATTTGACAGCCAATTGTTCCGGAGTTTAACAACGTACTTAGGGTCTCAGAACCACACAACAACAGCTTACCATCCCCAGTCAAACGGCTTAATCGAACGACAGCACCGTACCCTTAAAGCAGCTTTGAAGTGTCATTTGATGTCTCGGAATTCATCTTGGGTTTCGGCCCTACCGTTGGTGTTGCTGGGACTTCGAACGGCCCTCAAGGCAGACTTGGGTTGTTCGTCCGCCGAGATGGTTTATGGGTCCCCTCTCCGGCTGCCTGGAGAATTATTTGTAGAGTCCAAAGACGCGAAACATTCAGCTTTCCTCGAGCAGTTACAGAATGTTATTCGTTCGCTCAAACCAACACCAACCACGACCCACGGAACCAAGGCCATCTTTCAATCAAAAGAGCTGAGCACCTGTACACATGTTTTCGTGTACCAAAATGCTGTACAAACACCATTGCAGCCCACCTACAAAGGGCCGTACAAAGTTAGGGCCCGTGGTAAAAAATACTTCGATCTTGACATTGACGGATCCCAGGTTCCGCGGCGAGTGTCAGTGGACAGGTTAAAACCGGCATTCATGCTGCAGGATGAATGCCCAACAGGACTGGTCGTTCCGGTTTCAGCTTCTCCTCCTACACCGGCTGTTCCTGATCAAGCTCACCCTGCTCCTCCTCCACCGGTTGTTCCCGACCATGCCGACTCCGCACCTCCTCCGCTTTCGGCGATAACGACGAGAGCAGGCCGTAGGGTCCGTTTCCCGGCAAAGTTTCTGGAATCCTCCAGTTCGGATCGCGGTCGCTAGGAGGGGAGTGTGTAGTGAAGTGAATTCACCGATTTCTGCGAGGAGACAACTCAACTCAGCAGAGAGAGAGTTGGCGAGAAATTAATGAAATTGAGTGTTCGAATGTTGCATTAAAGAGTTGTACGTTATTACAAGTTAAATAAACATAATTGGAGTCAGATAGTTGTGTTATTAAAATACTAAACACACCCAAAACCTACAGCAGCATTTACGATATGCTAAAGCAGTACTGTCGTGCTAAGCACAAAAGACGTATCTGCACTTTTTAACAAACTTGAGTTATCGTCACCAGGTGGATCTTTGTGACGTATTTTACCTAAATACAAATTGTATGGTCATTTCAGAACGGGAGATATTAATAAAATCAAAAGTATGAAAAAGTTTCATCTGAATCAGATACATATGGTGGCGCAAAGCTTTAAAGAGTAAGGGCCGAATTCAAGTGAAACACCATTGCAATTGCTTCGAGGCGATCGCAATTGCAATCGCTACTGGAACTCGAATTACGACAGAATAGCACCTCGTAGCGATTGTAACGTTTCACTTGAATCCAAATTTGGGAATTAGCGATAGCATTGGTGAGTTGCGATCTTCCGTGTTTCACTTGAATTCCTGCCTAAGATCTCAGTTTGAGCTCAGCTGCAGAAAACTTTTGCGCTTAGCACGGCAGAGTAGCGTTGCTACCGGGGGGAGGGTCAGCCCGGTGGTGTCACCCTTCTGAGGGGTAACACTCGGAGTAGACTGAGGTAAAGAAGAAAAGAAAGGAAGAGAAAGAAGAAAAAGGAAACGGAAGAAGAAAAAAGAGGAAAAAGTAATATTTATTTTGTAAAACGCACATCTATTGTCTGTGTGTGTGGATAGGGGGCTGGTTTTTATCTGGGGGACACTCCTGTGAGGTGTGACACTAAAATGGTCTCAGGAGCTTATGAATAATATTGAACTTACGTAGCAAAAATTGCTGAGGGTAATACTGTTAGTTTTCATCCTCTCCTATCGTTAGGAAAGGGACATTTCTTAGTTTTGGAGGTGGACATCTCTAGGAAACATCCCTTAGATCAGTGGTTCTCAACGGGGGCGATACCGCCCCCCGGTGGGCGGTGGGAAGATGTTGAGGGGCGGTGGACGGATTTTGGACGGTAAGGGGCGGTGGGTATATTTTCAAATGTGCTTGTGAGGACATGTTTTATGCGGGGGTGGCAGGAAACCCTCCTCTTATATCACCAAGGGTTAGCTTAAAAGTTAATTTTCTGCGGATATCTCCCGAACCCTGATCTTTCTCCTAACGTTCCTGAACAGGCTGATCCCAAACAGTCTTGCTCTAATCTACTTGCAACTATGCAATACGTATCCTTTATTTATTACGTACGGATATAGGATTTTACTGCGGAAAGGCAATAACACACAAAACCTTTCCTATTTTGCTCCTTATGGAAAAGGCCTAAAATGTGCCAATAGCACTTGAATTTGAGAGCCACCTAACTTGACCGACTTTTCATGTCGTTAGAGCATCCCCCTAACGACATCAAAGGTAGGTAACAATCGTATTTTTCACGGTGCAATATGAAAACACTTTCCGGAGAAAACTCCCGAACCTTAACCATTCCTCTTCATCAACAAAAATGGTTAAGGTTTGCGTTTTTTATGCTTCAATTTTGGAGAACGTTAGAAGGAGCTCTGCCTCCCTAACATTACTAAACTTAGCCTTTAAATAAGTTCAATTATGAAAAATCTTTTTAAGAGACCTCTTTCTCCATAGTTAATGTTATCAAACATTGTCTAAAATTATGTCAATTTCAAATGTTCCACCGGTGCCGGAATCTGAACTTAAGTCTCAACACAACAAAACTTAAAATTAAAGAAACCGCATCTTTAAGTGTTCGTTTTCGAAACAAATTTCGGTGGATATCCCCAATATTTCACCACGTCTTTACGCTGATGTCGTCAACGGCATACTTATAACTTTATTATCTAACCTTTACAGCAATAAATTAATCAGAGAGAATTTATTCAAATTGAACTTATTTCGTGATTTGTAAATTCAACTTATAGGAGTTTTTTTTTAATTAAAATTTGATCTATAATCCTTAAAGGTAACAGGTACGGGCCATAGTTTCAAGTCTTTGTCCTTCTTGGGAAAAATAGAAGGAACCGCTTTGTGTGTTGTTGAATTTCCGCAGTAAAATCCTATATCCGTACGTAATAAATAGGGGATGCGTATTGCATAGTTACAAGTAAATAAGAGCAAGACTTTGGAATCAGACTGTTCAAGAACTATTTGTACGCAGGGTATTTTTCAAAATATATTGGTTTTCAAACAAAATGTTGAAAACTTTGAATTTTTATTTCAAACTGTGTTGTTCTTACTTACCTTAAAAATGGTTCACTCATTTAATGGACCCATTCTAGGTATTTGGTTGTTACTGAAACAGCTTTACAGAGAGGGCGGGGGGAATGTTCGCTTATACTAAAAATTATCTTAAAGAAAGAAAAAAAACCATAAGTTTTTTTTACTCTATAGTTGTTTTTCAACTATCTGTTTGGGCAAAATTATAGAGTTAAACCGGTCAAGAAAACTACTCCCCCCCTTTTTACTTTTACGTCCGTCCGAAAAGGGGGCGCTGAAACAACTTTCAATCCTAAAGGGGGCAGTAGCTGTAAAAAGGTTGAAAACCACTGCCTTAGATATACCTCTGATTCCAAACAAAAAAGGAATCTTAAAGTTTATTTGTAAGAAATAATTTAAAAAGAATGGGGGAAATAATTTTCAATGAAAATCGAGCACATTTGGAAAACAAAAAAATAATGGTTTGTGGTGTCGTTTTTTTTTTTTTTTTTTTTGAGGAAGGGGGGTGGGCACCTGTATTAATCACCCCGGTTGACACCTTTGCTAGCTACGCTACTGGGTACAGTCGCAACTTTTCTCCAATTCGAATTGGCATCGGGAAATTAATTAGTCTTTCTGTGCTTACCCAAGTAGCACACTTCGTTTTTTAAAGGTTGTAAAATGGTTATTAACAATGTGACAACGGATTAAAAACGTTTTTTGTGCTACCTGGGTAACTATTGGATATGAGTATATATTATGTTGTCATAATTACGATGCAATACAAAAATATCTCAATACAGCAGGTTCTCTTTTTTTTTTTTTTGAAAGAGTTGTAATTAATCAAATTTGGGTACTTTAATTATCGCAGCAGAGAACAAAAGCGTTAGAAAACGTAAGTATTTGTTCTATAAATTAAACTCAAAAAAAAAAAAAAAAATAGAACTTGAAAATACAGTGTACCAACGACAAAACGAATAGGAAGAAAGATCATTTGAAATTTTAGTAAAGGCATTAATAATTACTGGTTTTATCATTCTATTATAAAACTACCCAACAATTCTACAATTAGAAAAACTGTCAATTATCTTGGTTCTTTCGACTTCTTGATTTTGTAGTTATTTTTCACAGAGTAACTTCACAGTTCAAACAGAATTTTTAAGAACTGAATTTGAAAGCCCTGAAAAAATTTTGTATGTCTCTGTGACCGAGACACAGAAAAATGATGTCGACACATGTTATCGGCAGATGAGACAACCTCCTGGACAAGATAGAAAAGCACTCCAGGCACTGTTTACTTAAGATTCTTCATTATTTAGCCACCTTAAGTTTGTAAGCAACTGAAACGCCGTAGGTCAGAAAGTCCACACCGTATTATGAATTCCCCAATAAAAGGGCCGAGTTCTTCCAGATCAGTGTTTCCCAGCCTTTTTGAGCTCATCGCCCACTTCAAGAAACTGACTAACACTTATCGCCCTTCCCCCTTCTTCCTCGAAAAAAAAAAAAAAAACATAAGTTGGCTCAAGTGAACATCGATGTTATTAAAAATATTAGCATCTAACTTTAATTTAAAGTGAAATATACGCAATGAAGCAATTATAACCAATCTATTTTAATCTAAAATTATTAATAAATGAGTAAAATACCTTTAAATGTTTTTTTTTTCTTTCACAAAGCGAACTGATATAAACATTTGAAGGGTAACATTAAAGTTAGATCATCATCGTACTTTTCAAAAAGCAGAAGTACATTTTTCAAAAAAAAATTTTCTTTTCTACACTGGAATCTGGGGGAATTAAAATCACTGAAACAAAAAATTTGTAGGAAAATAAATTCAAAATCTGAAAATTTTATAAATTGACAAGGAATGACAAAATACTTCCCAAGGTTCATCCGAGGTGCAAGAAGGAAGCTCTTTAACTTGGAAGCTTAAGGAAGCTTTTTAATTTGTGATTAGTTGTCAGAACTCTGAACAACTAGTTTCGTACATGTTTACAATTTTGATTTCCTCTTTTAATACCTATCGCCCCTCAATAATTTATCAACCCTTTAAAGAGTCAAATGGCCCCTTTGGGGGCGATTGCCCCCAGGTTGGGAACCACTGTTCTAGATCAAAGGACAGCTGTTTAATGAATAAGAGTTTTTCCGAAAGAATTCTGCAGTAGAAAAAGTGTTTTTAACTTCTTACTACACTGTCCTAGTAGGCAAGGGATATGAGAAAGTTAACTTTAAGGCCAGACTTAAGTGAATTTTTAACTTTAGAGAAATATGATTTGATTTTGTGACCAGATCTTGATAAGCTTCCAGGACGGCTAAGAGCGATTACTTAAAATAAAAATCAATTAAAGAGGCGAAATTGAATTTGTAGCAAAATTGTTAAATAACAGGAACTATCAGTAAGATATGAAAAAGAAAAGCTGCAGAAATTGCTAAAACGCGTCGAAAATCTGGAACCAGATCTAAGCTGTGAATCAAAGCAGATTCCACAGAATATGGAAACTAATCAGAAACAAAGATCTAAAAAGGGAAGCATTTTTGGAAAATTTTTATCTGAATCGAAATTTAAAGATGGGTTGAAATTCCAACAATGCTGTTATGAGTGACTTGTTTCTCTCCCCCCCCCCCCCGATGCTTTTGTATAAAACTCATCAAACAAAGTTTAAAAAAAAAAACAGGATTTTATTAAAAAAGTTCAAATAACTCCAAGAGCACTCACACAAGTTGCTGAAACCCATAAAAACAATTATAAAAGGAACAAATTAAAAAAGTCACACATATGAATTCAAAATTTAAGTTGAAATAAGTAGTGGTAAGTTTCTGCTGATACATTTTTGGTGCCCTTTTGATTATTTGTT
>JAXGGA010023024.1:0-14078 GCA_038373865.1 Uloborus plumipes
ATTGTAAATAAAGAAGGAATAATATATTTTTAATACAACTTTCGTTGAAACATTATTTTTCATCTTTGGCAGTTGTTTTGTACTTTCAAAAAAATGTGGAAAATTTTCACCTCAAAAAATCATGGGGCAAAGTGAAAAACAAAATATTTTTGTTATGGGTCATTCCATGTCAAGTGATCCAACGTTTTTTACCTTACATTTTTGTATTTCTTTCACATTTGGCTCATTAATTGTCCCCCTTGAGGTAATCAAAAGTCTTAATTTTTGGATTTTTATCTCTATTATTTTTTCATTTATGAGACTTTGAACTTTGGAAAAACCCTCATTTTTCCATGGATAAGGGTACATAAAAGGGACCATAACTCGGCACCAAATATAGATAGAGCAATTTGGTAAATGGCATTTTAAAGTACGTTAGTTGCCGCTTAATCTGATATGCAACATGACTAATTTGATAAAAATTTTCTTTTTCAAAAAATGAAATTTAAATTTCAAATTTAAATTTCTCGAAAAACATATAATTAATTTTTTTGAAAAAATTCTCAAAAATTTTTGTGTATTTCATCTATGTTTGTACAAATTTTTAGATTGGGATCTCAATGGGATAATATTTTTTTGAATTTTTGAATAAAACTGTATAGGAAAAAAATGATATTTTTTAGATTCTATTTATTTAAATACTAAGTTCTCTTGCTTGTGATGGTCTAAAAAGTAGTGGACAAACATGAATATGTTTAAAGTGAGCTAGCATGAGCCTATAGATTTGTCAGGTTCACCCCCCTCCCCCTTCCTCCCCCGCACAACCACTCTTTTTTAATTCAAAACTGTTCAAAATGTTAAAAAAAAACTCTTTGATACAAAATGAATACTAAACTTTTTTAAAGTTGGTAAATGAGTTTCCTTATAACTAGACGAAGTATCCCCCTCCTCCACCCAAATATACCATTAACGCTGTACTATTATGCCGTCTAACCTGGGGATTGAATTGACTATTATTTTTACTCTAGGTAAGTGAGCTAGCATTAACTTGTAGATTGGTCAGCTCCCCCTTCCTTCCTTCCTGACCCAACCATTTCCCCCCAAACTGTTCAAAATGCTAAAAAAAAAGCTTCTTTGATACAAAATGAACAGTAAACTTGTTTAAAGTTGATAAATGGGCTTCCTTATAACAAGGCAAAGTACAACCCTTCCCCCACCCAAATATACCATTAACGCTATACTAATATGACGGCTCACCTGGGGATTGATTTGAGGATTATTTTCCCCCTAGGTATATATTGTTTTTCAGACGAAGTGTTTCGTTTTCAATCCGAACTTCAAAGTGTACTTCCATTCAAAATCTGAATTTAAACTTATGGTTCATTTCATCCCCTCCTCTAGCACCAATCTTCAATTTTGAAGGGAGGGAATAAATGGGTCGCCCCAAGATCATAGCAAACAGCAAAATAGCACTGTTTCCCCTTGTTCTCATAATGTTTTCCCATTATTTTTACACAAAACTGAAAAGAAATTAAAGTGTCACGTTATATGTCAGTCCCCATCACTGCCTTTCCTTTCTCTTATTGGACAAAGCTCATGAGCTAATAGGAAATAGTAACAAACAGAATAAACTGAAACACTACCAGACATCAGTAGAGACTAAGGCTTTGAAATGGGGCTAGGCGGGATGATAAAAAAAATAAAAGTTTGGAGCGGAAAGGTAGGGTAAGGGGGGGGGAGGAAGCAATATGTAAAGAAGTTAAACAACATGTGAGGTTGTGCTCAAAAAAGCAGTGTTTGTTTAATATACAGGGTGTCCACTCCAATCGTGGACCAATAGCTAATTTCTAAACCGTTAGAGATAAGCATAGAGTTTATTTAGGAAAAAATCTCCAAATTACGAAAGGAATTTTGGGTCTATTCAATGTTTTTCAAAAAATCAAATTTTGAAAGAGTTACGAAATTTAAATTTTTATACAGCCCCCCAGTCCTATCAATCATATTTAGTAAAACATTCTTGACACTGTAACGTTTAAAACTAAAAAAAAATCACTCTTCTACCACAAAAATTGACCGAGTTATAGCGTTTTGAAAAATCAAGATTTTGCATTATTTCATGACGTCATCGAGCGATCGCTTAAGGGACCGTATGCGAAATCCTTCAAAATCTTGATTTTTCAAAACGTCATAACTCGGTCAATTTTTGTCGTAGAAGAGTGATTTTTTTTTAGTTTTAAACGTTACAGTGTCAAGAATGTTTTACTAAATATGATTGATAGGACTGGGGGGCTGTATAAAAATTTAAATTTCGTAACTCTTTCAAAATTTGATTTTTTGAAAAACATTGAATAGACCCAAAATTCCTTTCATAATTTGGAGATTTTTTCCTAAATAAACTATATGCGTATCTCTAACGGTTTAGAAATTAGCTATTGGTCCACGATTGGAGTGGACACCCTGTATATATATATATAGATATATCTTGCTGCATTACTTTCCTTTACAACAAAATGAAAAAGAACACAAACGATTAAAAAAATTAAATAACAGCTGCACACTAGATAATGTGGAAAAATAGTTATGGGGACACAGACATATGATCTGATATTTTGATTTATTTTCAGTTTTGTGCGAAAAGAATAGAAAAAACGATGAGAACAAGTCGAAACAGTGCTATTTTGCTGTTTGCTATGATATTGAGGCGACCCATTTATTTCCACCCTTCAAAATGGAAGATAGGTGCTGGAGTAGAAGATGAAATGAATCATAAAGTTAAATTTCAGATATTGAATGGAAGTACACTTTGAAGTTCAGATCGAAAAGAAACACTTCGTCTGAAAAACAATATATATACCTATATTTGAAAATAATTCTCAACTCAATCCCCAGGTTAGACGTCATATTAGTATAGTGTGAATGGTATATTTGGGTGGGGAGGGGGATACTTCGTCTAGTTATAAGGAAACCCGTTTCCCCACTTTAAATAAGTTTACTATTCATTTTGTATCAAAGAGTGTTTGTTTTTTTTTAAACATTTTGAACAGTTTTGAATTAAAAAAGAGTGGTTGTGCGGGGAAGAAAGGGGTAGGGGGGTGAACCTGACAAATCTATAAACTCATGCCAGCTCACTTTAAACATATTCATGTTTGTTTACTACTTTTTAGACCATCACGAGCAAGAGAACTTAGTATTTAAATAAATAGAATCTAAAAAATATCATTTCTTTCCTATACAGTTTTATTCAAAAATTCAAAAAAATATGATCCCAATCTAAAAATTTGTACAAACATAGATGAAATACACAAGAATTTTTGAGAATTTTTTCAAAAAAATTCATTATATGTTTTTCGAGAAATTTAAATTTGAAATTTAAATTTCATTTTTTGAAAAAGAAAATTTTTATCAAATTAGTAATGTGGCATATTCGATTAAGCGGCAACTAACGTACTTTAAAATGCCATTTACCAAATCGTTCTATCTATATTTGGTGCCGAGTTATGGTCCCTTTTATGTTCCCTTATCCATGGAAAAACGAGGGTTTTTCCAAAGTTCAAAGTCTCATAAATGAAAAAATAATAGAGATAAAAATCCAAATATTGAGACTTTTGATTACCTCAAGGGGTACAATTGATGAGCCAAATGTGAAAGAAATACAAAAATGTAAGGTAAAATTTTTCTCAGATTTTGGATCACTTGACGTGGAATGACCCTTATGAACATTTTTCTATTCGACGATTTCCAATAGTTTACATCAAAGTAATGCGTAAATAAACGAAAAAAATAATAATTAATGAAAAATTAACGAAAAGTAAATACAGTCGACTCTCGATATAACTACCGCCTTCGTCCTACAGAAAACGGTCTTTATAACGAGGAGTCGAGGTAAAACATAGAGTATATTGGGATACAAATGGGGTTTTTCTCACCGGTCGTTATATTAGGATGGTCTTTGTAACGAGTTGTCGTTATATCGAGCGTCGACTGTATACAAATAAATGAATTAATTAATATGTGGAAAAAAAATAAATGAGTAAATAAAATAGAGAACGAATAAGAAAATGAATTAATGAATGACTAAATAAGTAAATAATCAAGTAAAAGAATGTAAATAAATTAATAAATGAAGAAATACATACGTGATTTAATAAAAGAATGAATAAGTAAAACGAAATGAACTATTTCACTTTGCCCCGCGTGCACTTGACAAATTACATTGAATATTTAAAATAAAAAAATGCCTAATATAAACTAAATAAGGACTTCACTGGACATCAGTAGATCTCAATTAATAGTTTAAATAATGTCAAAAATTTTATAATTTTATAACAAGAAATATTCTTGAAAAACCACGAATATTACAATAAAGGTATCAAATTTTGAAAATGACTTGTATAATTTTTTTCGTTAATTTTTGGGGCGATGTTTTTGTTTACAGGAATCAATTATATGTCTAGTAACGTAGTTAAATATTGCTAGATTGGTGGTGCTACAAACTATGAAAATATTTTACCATTTCCTTTTGTCCCGCTATTTCACTTTGCCCCACATTCCCCTGCTGTAGAAAACGAAAAAGAATGCAGGTAGTGTAATATTTTTTCTCGTGCTTAACATATTAATAAAGGAATCAATTACAAAGGAACTTCCAAAATACTGAATTCGGTGTTTAATAAATAGTCAGAAATGAAACATGTGAGTCACAAAAATTATTTTGGAAATATGCTAAAAAAAATGCTGGAATAACATTTTTGCATTACATAGTATATATATTTTTTTTTAATCAAGGAGTTGTGTTTCACGCAATTTGATACCCCCCCCCCCCCCATTTGTGTTAGAAACTTCAAAATTCAAGGTCTACAGCTACATTTCACAAACTTTTCAAGGTTTTCAAGCATTTTTAAATGAAATTTTTTTTAAAGTAATTTTTGTCCAAGATTGGTTGGCCCCTTAACAAAGCGGAGGGTCTATTTTTGGGAAGCCTTATTGAAGCCATGTTTACCTAATTAAATCTATCTAGGGTTATAAATGGGGACCAACAAATTACCCTCTTAATTGAATCAGAGCCGCCGAGAAGCAACCTCAGCTTCGTCGGAAACTAAGGGGCCGGGGATTAGGGGGGGGTGGAAATCGGAGTGGTGTAAGTTTTATAAGATTAATGGGGGGAGGGGACCCGCCGACCCAGTGGCGTATATAGGTTTTTATTTCAGAGGGGGCCCATATAATCAAGCTTAGCCCCCCCCCCCCTCCTTCCCAACTTTCTTTTTTTTTTTTTTTTTTCGCTATTACTGTCAGACAGGTAGAAATTTTCAAATTGAATTAAAATATTGTAATTTTCGGAAAAGATTGAAAATTGCGACATTTTAGAGTCCCTCCAAAACTTTTTTCAAAGTTGAAATTATTTATGCTACCTTTGATGACGTTGGAGGATCAAGACTCCTCTGGGAAACTTACTGAAACTTAAATTCTAAACACGCAATTTCAGGCTATCTTTAGTGACGTTAAAGGAATTGAGAAGACTCGGGGCATTTCTCCTGAAATATTTTGACACTGAAGCACAACTCAGGATATATTTCTTCATGATAGAGTAAAAGAGAAGAAGATGAGTTTTTTTTTTTAACTGAAGTCTCATTTAAGTTATCTTTGAGAAGTAAAAGTTCAAAGACCCTCCCCTGAAAGATTTTCGATATATAGATGCGCAATGTCGCGTTCTCTTTGGAGACGTTAAGAGACAAAAAGTGGTTAGGGATCTCCCTCCGAAAATTTTCAAAATTGAAACCTTAAGCCATTGCTACTTTAGACCATTTTAGGTAGTAATGTTAGCAAGGACTCTCTCCCGAAATTAATGTTTTAAAAACATTTTTGGTTATCTTTAATACCGTCAAGAGAAGAGGCAGGATTCGGGCGCTGTGCCCAGGGTTGGGTTTTTGACGTCAAAAACTAGTTTTTGACATGACATGTCGAAAACCCGTCGAAAACCTGTCAAAAACGTCGAAAACCTGTCGAAAACGTCAAAAACCTGTCGAAAACGTCAAAAACCTGTCTAAAACTAAAATACAGTGGTTATTGAGATTTTTTATAAACAGATAAGGTTTCTCATCCTGTAAAATATTAAATAAAAATTTATGCATCTTATCAATCAAGTTTAATAAACATTAAATTAATAAATTTAATTAACGTTATTTCTCATTCTTTTAAACTAACTTGTTTTGCCGTGAAAAAAGTTTAATATTAAAACTTAAATCCAGCTTTTAGTTTTGCTTAGTAGTTTTGTTTAAATGTTTATATAACTATCAATTAGTTATCTTATCAAGTTTAATAAATAAAAATTAAATTAATAAATTTAATGAAAATTAATTCACATTCTTTTAAATTAACTTGTTATGGAGTGAAAAAAAGTTACTAATATTAAAACTTAAATCCAAATTTTAAAGTAGTTTTGTTTAAATGTTTTAATAACTATCAATTAGTTATCTTATCAATCAAGTTTAATAAAAATCAAATTAATAAATTTAATGAAAATTAATTCGCATTCTTTTAAATTAACTTGTTATGCTGTGAAAAAAGTTACAAATATTAAAACTTAAATCCAGTTTTTAAAGAAGTTTTGTTTAAATGTTTAAAAACTATCAATTAGTTATCTTATCAGTCAAGTTTAATAAACATTAAATTAATAAATTTAATGAAAATTAATTCTCATTCTTTTAAATTAACTTGTTATGTCATGAAAAAAGTTAAAAGTATTAAAAGTTAAATCCAGTTTTTAAAGTAGTTTTGTTTAAATGTTTTAATAACTATTAATTAGCTATTTTATCAATCTAAAAATCTTTACATCAGAATTTAAAGTGATTTTTTTTCTTTTGAGTAAAAGCAAAACTAAAGTAGTTAGTACTCAGTGTACAAATTTGCTAAGTATTTTTGATCAAAATATTTTATTTATTTACTAGCTTTATAACCGGCATTGCCCGGGTGCGTATTAATACAACATAGCATTCAGAAAAGAAAAAAAAATGGAAGAATTCTATTCTTATTTGTATAAAATAGCACCAGCTAAAAGCAAAACATAAGGCTTTTAATCCATGTTTTTGCATAATTCTTCTGATAGGAGGATAAGAAAAAAAATTTCTGTATCATACATATTTTGTGCCAAATGAGAACACGAATTATAATTGTTTTTGACTTATTTCATGCTAAAATGAAATAGGTGAGCCTTGAAATGAAAATTCATTGTTTTAATTTTAATCTTTGTTGGAAAATGCTAATATTTAAATACCATAAATTTTATCAATTTGTAACCTAAAGGCTCATGTCGATTAAAAAAATAGGCCTAATAATAGGCTAGATTCCTATAAAAGGGTCATTTTTTGACAAAAAACTTGAATTTGAGCTTTTTAGATTTTTTAAAATTTCAAGACCCCGCTTATGAGAATTCTAGGGCATCAAGGAACCTCTGTGTCAAGTTTGATGAAAATCTGACGCAAACTGTGGATTTGTATAGAGAACAAGTATACAAACATACAAGCATTCACTCATTTTTATAGATATAGATTTTATTAGTTATTGTTGTTACTTTTGTAATCAACTTTTTCTGAGAATTACTATAAATATTCTGTACTGGAAAATAAGCTTATTGTTTCAATAGTATTACTGTGGTTTCTTTAAAAAAACTCATAACAAAAAAAACAATACAAACTTTACTCATTTTTCGGCACTTAATTAATGTACCCACTTCATTTTTAAAATAAAAAAACCTGTTACAGTAATTTCTCGAAGCAATAAAGCCATATGTTTGATTTTTTAAAATGCTAGTTACCATTATTTACTCCCGAGCCCTTCAATTATATTTAGGACTGCTTATTACTTTTTTTTAATAACCTAAAACTCCGAAAGTTTACTTCAGTGTCTGAAATCAGAAATTGTAAAATTCATTTGAAAATGTATTTTGATTATCAATATCAAATGTATACATGTTTTGGACAGAAATTTAGGTTTTTGACAATTATGTCAAAAACCATGTCAAAAAGGGGTTTTTGACATGACGGTAAAAACCACAGTTAAAACCGGATAAAACCTCCGACTGTCAAAAACTTGCCAACCCTGGCTGTGCCCCGAAATTTTGCGGCATTGAAGCTTCAAGAATGCAATTTTAAGTTCTATTTTTTTAAACTGAACGTTCAAAATTTTACTTTTAGCAGAGGTGCCCATTACCCCCAAGAGCAAAAACTTATCATCCAAGAATTCCACGAAGATCCCTCCAAAAGCGAGAGCCACACGTAAAAGAAAAAGAAAACAAAAACTTTTAAAAACGCCCCTTAAAAATAATTCAATAGCACCACTTACGCCATGATTCTTGATAGGAAGAACTGCTTTTAGGCTTTGTCTGACAACATTTAGGATAATAAAAGGATTAGGGACTCTTCCGGAAATTTTTGGGTATAGAGACTGTAATTCGGGAACTCTCACTTTTCTAAAAACACATTTTAGAGCTAAAGACTATAGAAAAATAAGGGGGATATCAACTATACCGTTAACCGTTTGAACTTTGAATCTCTAAAATGCCATTTGAGGCAATGTTTGTCCAAGGTATTGAAGAAGAAGAGGGAAAAGAACTCTCTTCCGAAAATTTTTGGATAATGAAGTCTAGAAACTGCAATTAAATTACGCGTTGTAAAAGCGAAATTTTAAGATCTCTTTGGACTCTTTAAGGGGGGTTATGAGATTTCTTTGAATTCATGGGGCCTCGACATCCTACCCTAAACTCGCCATTGAGAGGCACTCTATTCTTTTAACTCACCACTGGTAAAGAGATTGAAAATTACTTCCCCTTCTAGCACGGCCGGCTTGGACTTCTACCTCTTTTCGATTTTTTTTTTTTTTTTTTTTTTTTGTTCAGCTGATAACTTGGAAATTACTTGTGAAAAAACTAAAACCGAAAATGATTGCACTTTATTTTAAATTTCTTGCTGGGAGGAATGACTACACTTTATTTTAAATTTATTGAGTGTAGCATTATTTTAAAGACTCTTATTTCCTGACTGACTAGATAAAAAGAGGGAATGAGAAGAAAGAGAGAAACGTAATTTGCTGACTAATAATCTACATTTGTTGAATATTTTTCATTTAAAAGATTTCTATTCAAAATGATTAGGATTTTTTCTATGCGTTTTCTAATTGAAATATCTTCATTTTCCCAAGACACATTCTTTTTTCTCTTGAGTAAAGCGCAAGGGCTCCCTGACCCTCTTGGGTTGCACCACTGCCTGGTGCCATCTAACGAATTATTATTAGCAATAATTATTTATTTATTTATGTATTTCAAGCTAAAAGTATGTAAATAATTTAAGAGTTAATAATTTAATTCGGTTAAAACTTAAACCGAATAATAGTAACTACCTTTATTTAAATAAAAATATTTTTGAAAAAAAATTGAACCGACTTCGGAACTTCACTCAGCAAATGCTCTAAAAAGTAAAAAATAATTTTATTCTTTGAACACCATCGATACTACATTTAAACATAAGTTTTGAAGTCGGCGCAAAAAATTAATTGAATAGAATCATTCGAAACTATAAATATAAATTTAAATGAATCCAGGTTCTTTATTCCCATTCGCATTCATTGAAAAATACATGTTTATGTAATGGTACAAATATTCAGCTCTCAATTTTCAATGATTTCTCTGAAAATGTTGGCAAAATATAGTAAACATCATTTTACCTATAGTTTTTGCGCCGACTTCAAAACTTATGTTTAAATGTAGTATCGATGGTGTTCAAAGAATAAAATTATTTTTTACTTTTTAGAGCATTTGCTGAGTGAAGTTCCGAAGTCAGTTCAATTTTTTTTTTCAAAAATATTTTTATTTTATTCTTTTTAGTGTAAATGTACATATGAAATAAGGTAATGTTTCCATTGCAAAACTTCACCTAATTTTCTTAAGTAAATGCTTCATAAAATAAACTATGTAAGAAAAAAAAAGAAAGAAAGTATCAACGCGTCTAAATTTTAAACGATTGACACTAAAAAATAATCCTTGTTATTCTCTGGTATTTATTTGTGTACTAGTTTAATTAAAGGCTAAATATTAACGGCTTTTCAACTAATTTATATTTCAAAACAACACTAGATTCTCACAGTTCATAAAATTTCACGACATATTCCTTCGTGGCCCGCTAATGAGTTTCATTTTTTTTTTCTTCAGTTAAGCCTTCATTCAAAATTTTCATGATCATTATAATAACTGTTTCTTATCAATCACGTTCTGTAACAATGGGGATTTTATATTTAATCATTTAGGACAAATCGCTTTAAATTTGAGCAAAAATTTGGAGATTTTCCTCACTTTCTTCAGAATTCCTTTATCAAACCGTATGTAAATTAAGACTAATAAAACATGAAATATTATGAATCAATCAGTACCTGGTACGACTTTCAGTTCGTTGGAGTTCAGGAGAAACAAGAAGTTCTGTCAAGAACTAAACGAGCCTACTTTCCCGTACATCGACATCGGCATTCTAGCATCTGATCATTATTCTCTTGATCATCTGAGACTAAACATTATGTCAAACATACCTTTTTAGCACTTAAAGCTGATTTCTAAAAGCAAAATATACCCCTCTCATCAGATGAAATAGAGACATAAAAAGTAAATAAATGAATAAATGAAGTTTTATCGCACCTTTTAAAGAATGTAACTGTTACAGTTCTTCCGTAGAAAAATTCCTCAATCGTTTTCAAAAAAAAAAAAAAAAAATTAAAAGTACAAAGTACATCAAAACACATTTTATCAAAGAAAGGAAAAAAAACTCGTCCGTCGATAAAATGTCTCGATTTTCACTTTTAAACCGTTGCCAGTTGTTAAATTTAAATAAAAAATAAAATGCCCTCGTGAATGAAACACTTTTGTTACAAAAAAAATTGTCTGCCAAAAAAAAAAAAATAATAGTAATAAATAAAATAACACAAATGAATAAATAAACAAAAAATCGTCTGCACAGTCAGTCATTTTTTTTCTGAGCCTGCATTTCCGCCATGTTTGTGGAGTCGGAGTCGGAATCAGAGTCCTCACAGAAGATTATTCAGAAAAATACTTTACAAACATTATTTATCAAAACCATTTTTTTACAAAGTTAGTTTGAAGGAAATCCGACTTTAAGTTCCAGGATCAACATTCAACTTAAATTCCCCGTAGGCGCTAATGTTAAATTTTTTTCTGAACGGTTCAATATTGAACGAAAAACGGTTCAAACCAAAAAGCGAAATAAGGGAATGAACCTCTTCGAAATCTTTCAAACAAAAAAAAGTTTATTCCATTCGGATGGTTCACTCAGAAGTTATTAGGTGGGGAATGGTTGCTTGAACGGTTCAATGTTGAACGAAAAAATGTTCAAATTGAAAATTTAAATACTGTAATGAAGTATCCTTGCTGAGATCCTTCGAACAAAAAAAAAAGTTTATTTAAATCGGACTGTTCACTCAAAAATTATTAGGGGTGACAGCTTGCTTGACCGGTTCAATGTTGAACGAAAAATTGTTCAAATCGGAAATGTAAATACGGGAATGAAGTATCCTTGATAAGATCTTTCGAACAAAAAAAAGTTTGTTGAAATCGGACTGTTCACTCAAAAGTTAGCATCGCGGGACAAGTTGTTTGAACGGTTCAAAGTTGAACCAAAAATTGTTCAAATCGAAAAATCAAATATGGGAATGAGTTGTAATCGCCGAGATCTATCCAACAAAAAAAAGTTTGTTCAAATCGGAATGTTCATTCAAAAGTTATTAGGGGGGAAAGGTTGCTTGAACGGTTCAATGTTGAACGAAAAATTGTTCAAATCGAAAATGTAGACACAGGAATGAAGTATCCTTGAAAAGATCTTTCGAACAAAAAAAAGTTTGTTCAAATCGGACTGTTAACTAAAAAGTTAGCATCGCGGGACAGGTTGTTTGAACGGCTCAAAGTTGAACCAAAAATTGTTCAAATCGAAAAATCAAATATGGGAATGAGCTGTACTCGCCGAGATCTTTCCAACAAAAAAAAGTTTGTCCAAATCGGAATATTCATTCAAAAGTTATTAGGGGGGGGGGGACAGACAGACAGACCGACCGACAGACCGACACACAAATTCCCCATCTCAATACCAGGCCCGGACTGGCCATAGACTCCATCGGGAGATTTCCCGGTGCGCCCTCCCGAACGGCACCCTTCTACTGTTTTCACAATGTGTGTGTGTGTGTTTTTTTTTTTTTTTTTTAATGTACACTGGGATTTCAATATCTTATAAAGAAATGCTATCTCATGCCCTCCTAAAGGCTGTTGGGCAGGCGCCCTTTCGTAAGCAGGGAAAGCAGTCCACTGCGCTCCGCTATCTACTGTAGCTCATCTTTGCTCCCTAAAGTCACTATCCGTACACTCCCGAGAACAAAATCAGACCCTCGTTGTTTCCCAGAATCTCCTGGGCGTTTCCTCAATAAAAAAGGGATGTGAGGATAAAAGTGACAGCACATAATATCAATGGTCAAGAATACGAGTAGAATGATGAGATTTATTGACGGTGCTTACGTCTTGTGCTTGTCTCGGGAGAGTGCTGTTACATGAATCAATGAGTCATTTGGGTTAGATTTTAGCATTAGTGAAGAAGTGATTGCGGAGCTTCAGAAAAATTGAACACACGAAAAGAATGAATCTTTTCAACGGTATAAGTTTCTTATTTCAATTTTCATTTTCTTTGTATTAAGAAAATATTTTCCTAGATGTATAATCCTAAATTATAGAATTACAATACATGGATTTATAATTAGTTGTAATATGATCTATGAGTTTCAATGTGATGATTTGAAAACTATTACAGTATACTCTCGATTATCTTCGAGCGGGTTATCCACGGGGCGGATTATCCGCAAAGATCTGGTGAAATTAAATTTGTTGTTTTTGCTTAACCCATATTGGACCATTTATAAAACGCGTCATCAAAAAAATTTAAAATTGCATTTATGTTATTACTAGGAGGTTCTTAGACATAAAACAAAAATTTTGAAATTATCTTTTTTATTTTTTCAAATACATGGTGTCCTTTAAATAGGACAACGGTCCAATGCACTACATAAATTTTAAAATTTTAACTTACCCTCCTAGGAAAATTATTAAGAGTAAAACTTTAGAAAGCAGGCTAAACAAAGTCCATCATTACATTTTTTGGCATATAGTAGTGTGCTTCTGCTTGCAATTTTTCGCTTACAATTTATTTTTAAACATTGAATCACGTGTTTCAAAAAATATAAATGAGCATAAATAGAAGAGACAACAGAAGAGCAATATCTGCATGTACCAGGATTTAAATGTTCATATCAGAATGGATTTTTTAGTTTCGCGGACATTACTTCCAGTGTAAATATTCACTTGCGCCCTAACTGATGTTTTACAATGAAGCACGTGTGAAGAGAAAAATCCAAATGAAAGTTCCTATTGTAATATCATGGAATTAAAGGTAAGATTTTAAAGTCTTAAAAAAATAATAATGAATTTTAAACAAATAAATAATAATTAAAAAAACACGCTTCTGTATTTACGGGGTTTTTTGAAATGTCGGTTTTAAATTCTTAAAGTACTGTGAAGGCTAAATCGGCGCCCTTCGACTCAGACTTCCCACCCCATTTCAACCACCCAGTCCGGCCCTGCTCAATACCCTACTTTCAAATTTTTAATTTTTCGATATTCATTTTACCTTTTTATTTTTTTAACTTGGCGATATTTTTTGAACTTGGCGATATTTTTTTTAACTTGGCGATATTTTTTGGACTAGGCGATATTTTTAGATGCATTAAGCCAATTTTAATACTTTTTTCGTCTTTCTTTTATTTTTAACGGGAAAGTAGGCTAAAAAGCAGGACATAGAAAGATACTCGGTTTAAAATTTTCAAAAAGACCAGAGAAAGGAATTTCATTATGCAATCCAGAGAAGCCTGGCGTTCAAAATGGTCATTATTACGATTACTGTGATCCCATTTTTTTTTTCGAAAGATTTCCGCAGGTTTCCGTTATCGAATCCGGACAGGATGGGACCAGGGAGTCTGGATGGGACCAATCGGAAAAAAAGACCTTTCTAACA
>JAXGGA010023025.1:0-14078 GCA_038373865.1 Uloborus plumipes
CATCTTAGAAACTTTATTTTGGTCTCATTTTGTAGGAAATTTCATTCTCATGAAGTGCTATCCCATTCATTTTTGCTATCATGTCCAAAGTATCTATTTGGCATTTTTCAGGTTAAATCGTAGAGTATATCAAAAATAAGAAATTTTCATGCAAAAACCTAAAAGCATTGCAATATTCAATTACATTTAATTGCTTATTGTTGGATTTACTTTTTCAATTAAAAAAGGGGTATTTTCGCGGTACTTTAGAAATAAATGAAACAAATTTCTGTGTTAAAATAGAGGAATTAAGGGGTTAAGACGGAAAGCAAAGAGCTTAAAATGACAACAAAAGCTTTAATGTACCTTTACACTTATACTGTTAAATTATATAACATCACTAGACGGGTACCCGATCCTGCCCGGGTTTCTGTGGGTGTAGGGTGGTTTAGTGAAACTCATTCATAAACTAGGTGACCCGTGCGGAATTCCGCAAAAAAAAAAAAAAAAAAAAAAAACTCTAAACTAAAAACTCTTACCGAGCTAAGCCTTGGCTTGAAATGTCGCATTTAAAATTGATTTGAACAACAATGTAACGATTTTAACAGTTGAGCAAAAAATTTAACTTTTTCAAACTTCAATCGCTTATAAGTCGCTTAAACGTGGATTTTCGAGATTCTCGTTACGCGGCGCTAGCGGAGAAACGTTCTAAAGAACGCATTTTTTTTAATCTTTCGAATGAAATCAAAATGGAGACGATACGACAATTATTTCGGCTAGATAGAGTCAATTTTGTGCCCAAAAATTGAAGTTCGAATAAAAAACGAACCGACACTTTTTAGAGGGTGGGTCTAATTTTCGTCAATAGCCCGCGGGATAAGCTTCAAAATCATAAATTTTCTTGCAATTCGATAAAGAAATGAGCGAGTTTCGACCGGGTATAGGATTCGGCTTAGAGAAATAATATATGGAGATTTCCCAACACTAAAGTACATATCTATAAACATAATGGCTACTTCTGTAAACAATGGCTATGTTATGGATAAACTATAAAAAATATAATGCAAGCTAAAAAAAATAGCAAGCTACAAATAATGTTTGAGGAAATAGGAAATGTTATTAGCTTGGTATATTAAAATAAATATATATTTACAGTATCAATCGCACTGAAATTAACCATTTCCAAATATTGCTCGTTAAATAAGTCCTATTATTAGTTTCTATCCTCGTAACAACATTGGTGAGGTGAAAACATCTTATGTACCTAATTTAGAAATTTTTGTGACTATAAACACTTTCTATTTTCTAACTATTGCCAAAATCAATTTTTTTTTATTTCACCCGTTAGCGATTGTTGGCTCAGATAAATATAAAAATCCAAAGAAGGCAATAAATTCCATACTTACTCCGGAGAAGCCTTGGTTCAAAATTTTCAATATGATTGCAATCAATATTGTTGCTGCATGGCACCAAATTTTTGCAACAATGGGTTGAAAATTTAATCATTTAATGGGGAAATGACATAAAATTAACTGTTTTCCATAATAACTTTTTTAAACTAAGCTTTTTAGAAATAAATTATAGCTTATCCTGCTCCCTATTACTGTAGCTATCTACGGTGAAAAAATGGTTAAAATCGGTTCAGTAGTTTGGAAGATTACCCCGGACATACGTTTTCAAAAGTAGTCTTTTATGTATATAGATTTTACTACTCTTTACATTTAAATTAAATTGCTGATGGCTTGGATGGGATAAATGAGGAATGATAATGAGGAACTAATCCCTTTTGATAAATGAGGAAACTGTGCTTGTATTTAGCATACAGCATTAACTTGTAATAGTCTAAGATCCCACCGCAGTTTATCTACACTCATAGCGTACACTCATCACGTATTTTTCAAATTAAAGCTGATTTTTTTCTGAACGTGATGAACTATGTCCGCCTATGTAAAAGTGCCCGAAACCTATAGGCAGCCTGGCCTAAACAGGTCACATGAATGTAGTATTTCTACACTCATAGCGTACACTCATGACTCATATATCAAATTGAAGCTAATTTTTTTTCTGAACGTGGTGCACTAAGGCTGCCTATGTAAAAGTGGCCGCAACCTCTAGGCAGCCTGACCTGAAGTTTAGGGTCCAAAATTTCAAATGGTTATAAAAGACGGAAAAATCGGTCGATTCTTTTGCTTTTTTTACTAAAATTATTCTTAATGTGAGTACTTTTTCGAAAAAAATTGATGAACTTAAATTTCAAAAATTGCCGATAGGGGGCGCTTTAGACTTTGGAGCTAAAAACAACTACTTTTTACCGTTTGTTTTCATATTTTCGTAATTGATTCAAAGAGTTAAAACTCTAACTTAAATTTTGAGCCCAAAATATCAACTAATTTCCGGTTTTTAGCAATACTCGGACCAAACGTCAAAAATTGTGTTTTTCTGCTTTTCAACTAGTCCTTTCATGTAAAAAAATTATTAAAATCACCTGATAATGTTAAAATAAAATCAGATGAACCCTTTCGTAACTAAAAAAAAGAAAAAATAATTTTTTTTCCAACATTTTTTTTACCCAGAAATTTTGTATTTTACAACTCAGAAAGTGTGCATTTAATTTTATTTTCACATTATTAGTATCGCCAGATGATTTTAATAATCATTTTTACATGAAAGGACAAGTTAAAAAAGCAGAAAAACACATTTTTTGACGTTTGGTCCGAATATTGCTAAAAACTGGAAATTAGTTGATATTTTGGGCTCAAAATTTAAGTTAGAGTTTGAACTTTTTGAATCAATTACGAAAATACGAAAAAAAACGGTAAAAAGTAGTTGTTTTTAGCTACAAAGTCTAAAGCGCCCCCTATCGGCAATTTTTGAAATTTAAGTTCATCAATTTTTTTTCGAAAAAGTACTCACATTAAGAATAATTTTAGTAAAAAAAGCAAAAGAATCGACCAATTTTTCCGTCTTTTATAACCATTTGAAATTTTGGACCCTAAACTTCAGGCCAGGCTGCCTAGAGGTTGCGGCCACTTTTACATAGGCAGCCTTAGTGCACCACGTTCAGAAAAAAAATTAGCTTCAATTTGATATATGAGTCATGAGTGTACGCTATGAGTGTAGAAATACTACATTCATGTGACCTGTTTAGGCCAGGCTGCCTATAGATTTCAGGCACTTTTACATAGGCGGACATAGTGCATCACGTTCAGAAAAAAATCAGCTTCAATTTGACATATACATGATGAGTGTACGAGGGTGGTCACAAGTAACATGGGGAAAAAAAATTTTCAACTAATCTTTTGCGGCACCCCCCTAAAATGTGCCAATGGGCTAGAAAATGAGATTTGCAAAGTTTTAGCTTAATCGGATAATATTAACACGTGCCGCAAAGAAGGTAAAGTTAAGAAAAACAGCGATTTTTAGCCAAAATTGTAGTTTTTACTCTGTAAAACCAAACTACTGATCCTAGAAGCTTATTTGGTCTCATTTTGTAGGAAATTTATTTTCTTTAAGTCTATCTTATTTAAAGTTTCGAAAAAAATGATGAAATATTTTTCAGAATTTTCACTAGTCAGGCACAACGCAAATCCTCGAAATTGCAAGTAACATGGGAAATTTTTTTTTCAACTAATCTTTTGAGGCACCCCCCTAAAAGTGCCAATAGACTAGAAAATGAGATTTGAAAAGTTTCAGCTTAATCGGATAATATTAACACGTGCCTCAAAGTGGGTAAAGTTACGAAAAACAGCGATTTTTGAGCCAAAAATCGTAGTTTTTCCTCTGTAAAACCAAAACTATTCATCTTAGAAGCTTATTTTGGTCTCATTTTGTAGGAAATTTCATTCTCATTAAGTGCTAAAGAGTAGTAAAATGATGTTATATAATTTAACAGTATAAGTATAAAGTTGCATTAGCTTTTATTGTCATTTTAACTCTTTGCTTTCCGTCTTAACCCCTTAATTCCTCTATTTTAACACAGAAATTTGTTTCATTTATTTCTAAAGTACCGCGAAAATACCCCTTTTTTAATTGACAAAGTAAATCCAACAATAAGCAAATAAATGTAATTGAATATTGTAATGCTTTTAGGTTTTTGCATGAAAATTTCTTATTTTTGATATACTCTACGATTTAACCTGAAAAATGCCAAATAAATACTTTGGACATGATAGCAAAAATGAATGGGATAGCACTTAACGAGAATGAAATTTCCTACAAAATGAGACCAAAATAAAGTTTCTAAGATGAATAGTTTTGGTTTTACAGAGGAAAAACTACGATTTTTGGCTAAAAATCGCTGTTTTTCGTAACTTTACCCACTTTGAGGCACGTGTTAATATTATCCGATTAAGCTAAAACTTTTCAAATCTCATTTTCTAGTCTATTGGCACATTTTAGGGGGGTGCCTCAAAAGATTAGTTGAAAAAAAAATTTCCCCATGTTACTTGCAATTTCGAGGATTTGCGTTGCAGCCTGACTTGTGAAAATTCTGAAAAATATTTAATCATTTTTTTCGAAACTTTGAATAAGATTAGACTTAAAGAAAATAAAATTTCCTACAAAGTGAGACTAAAATAAAGCTTCTAGGATCAGTAGTTTTGGTTTTACAGAGTAAAAACTACAATTTTTGGCTGAAAATCGCTGTTTTCCTTAACTTTACCCTCTTTGCGGCACGTGTTAATATTATCCGATTAAGCTAAAACTTTGCAAATCTCATTTTCTAGCCCATTGGCACATTTTAGGGGGGTGCCGCAAAAGATTAGTTGAAAAAAAATTTTCCCCGTGTTACTTGTGACCACCCTAATGGCCATGCGTTATTTTTTGGTGCCTCGCTGAGAGACAAATTTTTAGGGATCGTTAAATTTTTACTACAGTAGAGCGGAACAAAATCCGAACTATATGGGATTTGAAATGGGAATGGTTGGGGAAAAAAAACGGAAAATTTCCGAAAAAAATGTTTTTTTTTCCTTGAAGAGTTTGAGAAAAATTGAACTTTTTAAATTCTTCGCACAAACCAGGGGTGCCCATCCCCCAAGCTCAATGGCGCAAATCCCCCCCCCCCCAAAAAAAAATATGTTTCATAACCCTCTTGTGCTTTTTATTTTTATCCCACTTTTTTATTTTATTCATTTTTTTAAATATTATTTATTTATTTTCTAAAATATTATTTTTTTAAATATTATTTATTTATTTTTTTAAAATTATAACTATTATTTTTTTAAATATATTATTAATTTTTAAAAAGTACGAATTATTCGCAGAATAGAATCGTTTTTTTTTTTTTTTGCCTTCCAGACATTCTAAGCACACACACAAAATAAATAAATAAATAAGTAATAATAAAGAAATAAAAGAAATAAAATTTTAATTTAAAAAATAAATTAATGAATAAATTTTATTCAAAAAATCAGTGAAATAATTTAAATTAAAACAATAAATTAATAAATAGTTTAAATAAATAAATAAATTAGTTTAAAAAATCCCCCCCCCCCAATTTTGATGGCGCAACTTGCGCCATAATCCCCCTCTGCGGGCACCACTGGCACAAACGAATATACTTGACTACTATATGTCTGCAGTGCCTCTTCAAATGTTATACTTCGGACGATATCCTTTGATAATTCACTTCATTTCCGCTTATCTTAATCTATGTATCTAAAGATGATGGGCTTTGTACGTTTGTAACTGCTGGCCAGAAGCCCCCACAGCACCTGCAGACCTGAAACTTGGCACAAAATTCGAACGTAGCCCGCCCTCGTGCACCTTGAAGCCGAAATTCTAAATTTCGAGTTAGTTCTTTTTTAATTTATTAATTCAGTTATATTTCGCCTAATTAAGGGGCAAAATATTCCCCCACCCCTTAACATTATATATTGTTGGAAAGGGTTTTTTTTTTCTAAGAAAGAAAAGTTTTTTCCCGTTTCTGTCCGATAATTAGAACGTTAGATATTAATGATTCAAATTTGCTCAGTTTCCAAGGCTTAGCTGGATGCTTTAAAATATAACACCAGATCCATTTTCTGGACAATTTATTGTTTTGCCACTGAAGTTACATGGTGGATTAAATTTGATTGTCGAAAAACATCAACGATCAATGGAAATTGTTTACGATTACATTTTACTACAGATTTTAGCGAATTATGCTAAACACAGCAGGAAACTGTTTCCCCATTACGTTAATTCAAATATTTAGGCGTGTTGTTTGTCAACATTGTGTTATGCGGTTGCAGTTAAAAAGTACAAGCAGTTCTGAAGTGAAAATTTTGATTTATTTTTTTAAAAATTACTTTTGCATGATTTAGAACCTAATTGATCAAATATTTTCAGTGTCATATTACTATTTTTGGGTTTATTTTCGGACATAAACTCGATTACTCATCGATTTCAAAAAAAAAAAAATATATATAGAAAAACAATTTATTTGAAATTCTGAGACATTGACTTTTAAATTGGCAACATCACATCGAAGCAGCTCCACTATTTAAGCATATAGCACTTGGCAGAGTAATGAACTGTAGCTGATTTGAAAATTCCATGTTAAACGTTAATGGTTGAACAGAAAAGTTCGATAAACAGTAGAGTTGATTTAATTTTTGGGTGGGTCCTAAAATAGCCCCCCGTTCAAACAAGCTGTCACCCCTGATAACTTTTGAGTGAACAGTCCGATTTAAACAAACTTTTTTTTGTTCGAAAGATCTCGGCAAGGATACTTCATTACAAGGGCGTATTTAAGGGGGGGGGCTAGGGGGCCCGGCCCCCCCCCCCCGAAATCGAGAAAGATTTTTTCAAAAGTAGGTGTTCGGTTCGTGTTTGCTCAAAAAAAAAAAAAAAACCTTAAGAAAAAAGCCCACTCTCTATTAACATTGTTTTCAAAGGTGTATATAATTGAGTGCTCCAGAGGGTCTTTCCCTCCTATACCCCTCCACCCCCCCCCGAAAAAAAATCGTTTTTTTTTAATAGGTAGTTATTATTATTCGGTTTAAGTTTACTCTGAAATTATTTACATACTTTTAGCTTGAAATACTTAGCTAAATAAAATATTATTACTAATAATAATTCGTTAGATGACACCAGGCAGTATATATAGCGGCTCTAGTGCAACCCAAGAGGGTCAGGGAGCCCTCGCGATTTACTCGAGAGAAAAAAGAACGTGTCTTGGGAAAATGAAGATATTTCAATTAGAAAACGCACAGAAAAAATTCTAATCATTTTGAATAGAAATCTTTAAATGAAAAATATTCAGCACGTGTTGATTATTAGTCAGCAAATTACGTATAAGCTTGATTATATGGGCCCCCTCCGAAATAAAATCCTATATACGCCACTGCTTCATTACCGTATTTAAATTTTCAATTTGAAAATTTTTTCGTTCAACATTGAACCGTTCAGGCAACCTTTCCCCACCTAATAACTTTAAAGTGAACCGTCCGAATTGAATAAACCTTTTTTGTTCGAAAGATTTCGGAGAGACTCATTCCCATATTTCACTTTCCAATTTGAACCATTTTTCGTTCAATGATGAACCGTTCAGAAAATTTTTTAACATGAGCGCCTACTGGGAAATTTAAATTGAATGTTGATTCTGAACTTAAAGGCAGATTTCCTTCAACCTAACTTTGTAAAAAAAATGGTTTTGATAAATAATGTATTATAAAGTACTTTTCTGAATAATCTTCTGTGAGGACTCTTATTCCAACTCCGACTCCGCAAACATGGCGGAAATGCAGTCTCAGAAAAAAATGACTGACTGGGCAGACGATTTTTTGTTTATTTATTTATTTATTTATTTATTGTTTAATTTATTATTATTTATTTTTTTTCAGACGATTTTTTTTGTTTACAAAAATTTTTCTTTCACGAGAGCATTTTATTCTTTATTCATATTTAACAACTGGCAACGGATTAAAAATAAAATTCGAGACATTTTATTAACGAACGAGGTTTTTTTTTTTCTTTCTTTGATAAAATGTGTTTTGATGTTCTTTGTACTTTTATTTTATTTATTATTTTTTTTTCTTTTGAAAACGATTGTGAAATTTTTCTACGGAAGAACTATAATAGTTACATTCTTTAAAAGGTGCGACAAAACTTTATTTACTCGTTTATTTATTTTTTACGTGTCCATTTCATCTGATGAGAGGGGTATATTTTGCTTTTAGAAATCAGTTTTAAGTGCAAAAAGGTATGTTTGACATAATTTTCAGTTTCAGATATTCAAGAGAATATTGATTAGTTGCTACAATGCCGATGTCGATGTACGGGAAAATAGGCTCGTTTAGTTCTTGACAGAACTTCTTGTTATTGTTGCTTTGATGCGACAATGCATACGTTGGAAAAAAAAATTGAGTAGCTCCATTTTTTTTTTTTCACTTGGCGACTGTCTTGTCAAAAAAAAAAAAAAAAAGCCATTCACTTCAATGGAAACTGGTGACACCAACAGGATACAAAGTTTTTTTCCATCAGCGCCTCACAAAATCAAATAGTGCAGAGCGCAAAAGTTTTGAAAGTGTCGAAATATAAATTTAACATTACAATACCTGTCTTCTTATTATTTCTGCAATCACTGTGTGTTATCCAGTGGTTGGAAAAACTACATTTCTTTTGTAGCGAACTACAACTGCAACTACTTTGTTATAAATGTAGTTAACTACAACTACAACTACTTTTTTTGAAATGTAGCGACTACAAACTACTTTTGAATTGTAGTCGCTACTTCGCTACTTTTTAAAAAAATAAATAAATAAAAAGCATATACCGTTTGAAGATTGACCGAAAACATTCGAAAAGTGGTTTACATTAATAAATTAACTCATTTGAATATGTAATAGAACTAAGAATTGTCTTTTAATTTGTTACTTTTCCTTTTTGTTCCTTTTTTTTTGCTAAAATTTGTCCTTTTTAGACTTTTTTTACAATTTTAAGGAGTATTCGCCACACGAAAGGGTTCAAAATTTAAATGATTGAAAGAATTAAACCTTCAATTTTTTTTAATTTCTTGGCAGGGAAAGTTTAGAAACGTGAAAATTATTTGCAGGAATATAAAAATTATGATACCAAATAAACCAATGACATCAAACAGATAGAATGTATTTCGTCAAAATGATGTATGTAAGGATCAGCTCATATTTTTACGATTCTTATTTCTCATTGCTTGCGTCCGCTGCTGTGCTCGTGCAAGATTTGCAACAGTCAGAGTTAATTAAACCTTGTTTTTTCCTTCATTCTGTTTTTTTTTTTTTTTAATATTTTTTTTTTCATTTATTATTATTTTTTTTTAGTTTAAAAGTAGTTTCCAGAAATCGCTACAAACTACTATTTTTTCGTATCGCGCTACTCACTACTCTATTTTTTGAATAAAGTAGTGTGCTACACTACAAACTACAGTCGAACCCGCTTAATAGAATATCGGTTAATGGAATATCCCGCTTAATGTAATACATTTTCAATGTCCCGAACCGTAATAAATCATTTCTGTGTTAAATTTCCCGGTTAAAGGAATATCATGTTAGGAAGCAATCCCGGTTAAAAGAATAATTTTTAGCCACGCTGATGTCGATCTCCTTCCATTTCCAACACTTTTTTCCGGATTTTTCCTCCATTAAAGAGCAATAATGATTGTGAAACTTAGGACGGCTTCCAAATAATGTTTTGTCACTTCGTTGAAAGGGTGCAGGGACAAGAAAAGCGATTCCTGGAATTTGAAAGGAATGTTTCCCTAGTGTTGTACACTGTTTGTCGCCTTCACTGTGTATCGTTCCTTCTGCTTTAGAGAATGAACAATAAGTTTCGAATAAGCTTTACCTCTAGGGACCCAAAGGAGAGTTAAGAGAATAAAGGATTAATGGGCAAACCAACAGGGGTAAAAGACCGGGGAAGAAGACGAGGCTGTGACGAATCTCTTCCGAGAAGCGCAACGATAAGTCTACTTTGATGTTCTGAAATCATTTTCCAATTTTGCTTCGGCTGTGCATGTGCTTGTCTCTTCATAATGTCTTCTAAGCGAAAAAATCGTACTTTGAAAGAAAAAGTGAATTTTATTGAATATTCAAATGCTAATGTAAATGTACGCAGTTACAACTTGAAAAAAAGTTCGAGATATCGCAATCTCAAGTTTCGAAATTGTTGAAAAATAAAAAAAAAATTCTAAATGACTGGAAATTAAACAAAAACCTTAATCAAAAGAGAAAATACACAGGTAAAGAATCAGAAGTTGAAAATGCTGCTCTCCTTCGCTGGTTTGCTGAGAAACGGGCTTGTAACGTTCCTGGTCATTTAATAAGGTCATTTTAATTGAATTTCTAAATTTTAATATGTTTAAAGTATTATTAATTAATATATTTAAATTACCATTAATTAATATGTCTAAAGTTAATCGTTATATACTTGTTGATGAATATACTTGCGGTTAAGGCAAATTTAAATGCTTTCTTGGTTTAAATGCAAGTTGGAACGTCGTGCGGATGGAATCCCGGATAATGGAATATCCCGCTTATTAGAATAATTTTCCGTGACAAATTGGCTATTCCATTAAGCGGGCTCGACTGTACTAAAAAATGTAGCTATTACAGTAGTTTCGCTACTTGTAGCGCGCTACTTCCGACCACTGGTGTTATCCATCAAGCACAAGTTGAAATATCTCAAGCACGTTAAGTTATTACTTAAAATAAGCACAATGTCTATACGCGAGCACTTACGCATGTATGTAAAGGCTTCTACTCTGGGAGTGCTGCGGTGCTCTAGCCCCCCCCCCCCAAATATTTGTGGGGGTGCTGAGCACACCCCACCTCCAGTTAGTAGAAAAAAGGCGGGAATGCAGTAAAACGAAAAGTCCATTTCCTAAGTAAAGATGACCTCTATGCTGGAGATCTGTGGCAACAGAAAGCTGCTTGCTTATTTTTTTCTTTTTCTTCCTCTTGAGATTTTTATTTCCCCTTATAATGGTAATAAAGCCAAAAATCCTCACCTCTCATAATATTTATTCTTACTAATACAGTAGAGCACGCTTAAAAAAATAGCCATTTTGCCGCAAAAAAAAAAAAAAAAAAAAAAAAAAAAATCTACCAAGTGGGTTATTTCATTATCCGGGTTAAAAAGGTTTGGTACATTGAAAATGAATGAAAAATTAAGCGGGATATTCTTTTGACCGATATTCTAATAAGCGGGCTCGACTGTAGATTAACTTTTTTGTACATTTAAAAACGTTTAATTGTCACGTTAATATTTTTTCAAAGCATCGATTTTGGAAAAGAATCATGGAGTTCCCAATAAATATTCATTTTCACAGATTGTATTATTTTTACCCTTGTTTTTAAATTATTTGACCGGTGTAATTTTCAATCAAGATATTTTTAATTTAAATGGAACGGCAAAACAACATTCGAAACCTTCTAAGATAAATGTTAATTTCAGTTTTTTTTTTTTTTAACCTTTTCTTCCACAGTTCCCATTAAGCATTTTTTCCTAATTGGTTTACATTTTTTCCGTCTGTGGGAGAGGAAAGAAGTTATCAAAATAAAAAATAAAGTTATCTTTGATCAACCCTGCTCATGCAACATGCACACGGTTATAGAAAATGAAAAAATAACAAAAATTCAAAAGTGCATTCGCTCATTCTATTAAGTTCTTCGCTTTTATGACTTTTGTGCAGTATAAGGTGGCTAACGAATTTAATTTGATATTTTTCTGTATTTCTGTAGATAATAAAATAATTTTCCCTTTTAACCCTACAAAAATATAAATCTTGATACTTGATATGCAGCATAAACTTCCATTTTAAGGTTTAAAAATATCAGTACCAATCTGTATTTTTGTAAGAAAAGCAGTCGAAAACTTTGTACAATTAATGAAGTTAAAAATGCAAGACAACGTGTCCAAAAGTACAAATAAAAGGTTTAGAAAGAGTTAGAAAACTCTAGCAAATAGCTATTTCGGGACTATTATAAATGAAGCCCCATCATCAGTGCATAGATGATGGTTCACTGACACCAGTCAAGTGAACCAGGAATGCGAGAAACGTGAGGGTAAATAAACATAACAGGAAGAGAAGGTACGCAGAAACTATTACGTCATGGGTTAAAACACGACAACTGCGCAACAAAGATTACGTCACAGACGAAAAAGTTTTTAAATACCGTAAAGTCGGGTTACATGAACCCTAGGGGGTTACTTGAGCCCATTACAGTAAAATGATAAAATTTTGGTTTGGTACTTACTAGTTGAAGACTTGCACGTAGTTCCTCGTTTCTCCGCTAGGTAGAAGCACTCTGCAGTCTCTAACGCTAGTACCAAGCCCAGATTTTATCATTTTACTGTGGGCTCAAGTAACCCCCTTGTGGATCCAAGTAACCCGACTTTACGGTAAGAGATTTCCAAATGTTAGGGAAAGGAGGGGTGCTAGACAGATCATTGACCACTAAATCAGAATTTTTCCAGATATAATAGGATTCCCAAAAATCTAAATCAAAAATCGAAGAACAACTATGGATAATTTTTGCAGAGAAAAAATAAAAAATATGGCCACATGACCAACAATGTTGGGCAATGGAAGAGCGTTTGAAATCCTGTTTTTAACACAATTTTCATGTTCTTTAACACGGAATTTTAGAGCGCGTCGTGTCTGTCCTATATAAGTTAATTTACATTGGCATGAAATATTATAAATACCCCATCTATCAAGACCCTGAATTGGATGTTTGAGTTGCGAAAATTGTAATTTGTTCATTGGAGAAAAGGCGACAGAAAAATTGAACTTTTTAAAAATTCTGGCAATCTGAAAGCTGATTCTGGGAAAATATGGTAAAACAACGGTGTTGGAATAGTTCTCACAATTAGGCGTTTGATTTCGACCAGTAGGATTGATTAATTTCTTATAAATGTTATCTATGACACTGACTTTGAACCATCGGTCCATAGCAATGCTTTTCAAATAATTAAGCTCAGCAGAAAGTAAACTAGAATTGGAACAAATGGACAAAGCACGGGAAACAAAAGTTCTAAAAACAGCCTAATTTTTGTTTGGGAGGATGAGCAGATAATTTATGTGGCGGAAGAGTAACGGCAAAGGGTTTTCTAACTCTTTTTAAACCTTTTATTTGTACTGTTACAAATCTGGTAAATAGTTGTTGTTTTTCCTGCCTTGCTTTATTTTCATTAGTTTTGGTTTTATCTGGCGACATGTTGCAAATGTATCTGAAGATATCACTTTTATCATCTGTATACCGGCCCTGTAACGTTTTGTAGTTTTTACACTTGCCCTGCATTTAATAAGCATGAAGACATTTTTCGCTCGGAGTGTTTTCTTTTTTTTCTTTTTCTTTTTATCGCTAGAACTTTCTCAATGGAATTGTTCAAGTTATGAATGATTTGGAATACTCCGGATATTTCTAGAATAGTGTCGTAATTTCTTTCCGTGTATAAATAGCCTTGAACACAGTTTTTAGTCAGTCAGTTGTTTTCAGATTTGATCTGGTGACTCGTTTTCATTCGCTTTGAGCGGATGGTTGTTTTGCTTTTGTAATTGCTTAATTACTGTTCACGTTAGATACGTGGTGCTGAATTACTGTTGAGAGTACAGTGTACTGTTTGCTGCCTAATTGCTGATGTTTAGCAATTGTTTTCTGCTCTTATTGTAAATAGTGTACATACTTGTAAATAAATTTATAGTTACTTCCTCAAGATTGGAATGCTCATTTGAAGAAAGTTGAAGGTGCTACGGACTCGTTACAATTTTGGCGCCCAACGTGGGGCATCTTCAAGGACTTTCTTGGAATTACCTGTGAACTCGGACTTTTCTTCCTGAGGACTTTTTGACTTCAGAATTTTATGGTGATTACTCGAGCAATGGAGGAACAACTAAAAAAACTCCTTGATGCGATCAACGCTGTTAAAAGTGACATGACTGCGAATCAAGAACAATTAAAAAATGACATGGCTGCGAATCAAGAACAATTAAAGAGTGATTTAACCGCAAGCATAACTTCAAATCAAGAGCAAATAAAGAATGATATGGCGACTCTGGCTACTAATCAAGAACAATTAAAAATTGATCTGGCAACTAATCAAGAACAATTGAAAAATGATCTAGCTGAAGAAATTAAAAG